>JAASAO010001060.1:0-97734 GCA_017311375.1 Mytilus coruscus | reverse complement strand
CATTTATATATATATATAAATATATATATATAGTGTCTAAAAATAGCAACAATCAACATTCAATCTATCTAGGTGTGGATCAGTTTGTAAATAAACTGATGCAGTTACTACATTAAATTATATAAGTGCCTAAGAATGTAACTTTAACACACTAATGAGTGTTATAAAATTAGTTGTTATATTTTATATTATTCACGCAATATTTCGCTAAACAAATTAGCTTCATCAGGCGTGTGCATCTCTCAAGTTGAAATCGGATGCATGACAAAAAAATATTTTTGTAGCTTGAACTACACAAAATTTGAGTAAAAGTTTAACAAAATTTATTGATGTTCTATAAAAAATATATGTTTGTAAATTGTCTAGAATATAAAAAATATTTTTGCCGCTTATTGTACATAGCAATTTTTAAATCAAAGGTGGCAGAAACCAGTTATTTTACAATAAATCTTTAGAATTTCATGGATTTATGATTTAATTTTCTTGAAAATCATTCAAGCTTATGTACAAATAAAATGTATGGTTTCAAGTAACCAAGATGTGTGCGTGTTTGTGTGAATATATAGAAAACCTTTAATTTGGGTGTCTGTCCAGCACGGAGATTTTAAAATTTATAAATGCATTGCAAATAAGGCAAAAATGTGATGCTCTGATACAAATCTAATCCTCACCTTCAGAATCCTGCTAATTGCAGACAAGAATTTTAGGTAAAATTCAAGAGATAAATAATATTCAATGAATTAGAGCCTTGTCCGCACCTATCCTTACCATCAAAATCTCAAGATATTTTTGTTTACATAAAACTGGATTTTGCCCCACTTTGATTGGATGCCGTCAAGTGAGGAGACCACAATTTTGACTTCTGATTGGACCCATATGTGAAGGAAATCCCCAACCTGTGTATGCAACTACTTACTTATGTAGTATAATAGCCTAGAATTTACATTCATTTATTTTTCAGTCCACATGATGCAATTATATACCTCATTGCTTAACTATAACAAAATTTCTGCGTGGGACACATGTTCTGGTACACCAAAACTGGTACCTGCCACCTTTAACCACTTGTTGAAAAGAATATATTTCCATTTTTCAGTCTGATTGAGTTCTGTAGTCATTACCCATTAAAAATACATGCAGTTCATATGGTTACAGCATAAAAAAATCATACATAGACTTTGTAAGACCAAATTTATTAAAGCAATATTTTGTCTTTTGCCGTCGAACTGCTTTGAATGCCAAAAATAAGAAAAAATGATTGTGTTCATATTTAATAAATTCTATTGTGTGAGTTTTCTGGTATAGTGTATGAATTATCCAACCGTTCTCAAAAGTACTTTAGTTTATTGTTTTATGCATGATATAAAACCACTTACAACTGATCTCAAGAAGTATTTTTCCATTGTCCGAGGTATTAAATAGTCTCAAATCTTGTCACTATCATTGTTCTGTTGACTGCAGTGGTGAAAAAAGCTTAGTTTTGAATAAACTATTTTTGTTGGTACATATGAATCACTTTGTAGATCCATGATGCACTAAACTAAGTGTACATTCATTCGCAATCACTCTCATATTACTTCTCCACATAAGAGAGCTTTGTAGGCCGCACGTTGAAATTTTAGAATTGCCACACTATTCCTGATGAGAGAGACCAGTTTTCTTATTTCTGTAGCCTGTCTTACAGTATTAACTATGTAGTAGACCTATAAAAAAAGAAGAATTCATATATTCCTTTTTAAAAAGTAAATAAATAAGAAAATGTCCATTTCATGTGAAATAAATCATTAAAACAGGTAATATACAGTATAATCAGCTTTTCTAGTATTATGCTGAGACTTATTTTACTTTCGTTCTCTTTGTAATTGCTTTTTCTATGTATTTTATGATATAAAATCATTCTATGGTGAACATAATCATTTTAAAACTAATCAACTGAATGCCATTGTTTGTCATAGGATACAGAGTTATCTATCTTGATATTTGATAATTCTTAAAATCCATGTGAAAACTATATGCTTGCAAACAGACCTATACATTGGCTGTGAATAAAGAAAAATAATACCACACACATGTAGAACTCCTAAAAAGGCACATTTTATCATATGTTAAAATCATGTTTAGGCTTAAGGTGGCAGAAACCAGTTATTTTACAATAAATCTTTAGAATTTCATGGATTTATGATTTAATTTTCTTGAAAAATCATTCAAGCTTATGTACAAATAAAATGTATGGTTTCGAGTAACCAAGATGTGTGCGTGTTTGTGTGAATATATAGAAAACCTTTTAATTTGGGTGTCTGTCCAGCACGGAGATTTTAAAATTTATAAATGCATTGCAAATAAGGCAAAAAATGTGATGCTCTGATACAAATCTAATCCTCACCTTCAGAATCCTGCTAATTGCAGACAAGAATTTTAGGTAAAATTCAAGAGATAAATAATATTCAATGAATTAGAGCCTTGTCCGCACCTATCCTTACCATCAAAATCTCAAGATATTTTTGTTTACATAAACTGGATTTTGCCCCACTTTGATTGGATGCCGTCAAGTGAGGAGACCACAATTTTGACTTCTGATTGGACCCATATGTGAAGGAAATCCCCAACCTGTGTATGCAACTACTTACTTATGTAGTATAATAGCCTAGAATTTACATTCATTTATTTTTTCAGTCCACATGATGCAATTATATACCTCATTGCTTAACTATAACAAAATTTCTGCGTGGGACACATGTTCTGGTACACCAAAACTGGTACCTGCCACCAAAACAAATAGTTGTTTTAGTTAAATAGAATGAAGTTCAGGATTTATTCCTTTGGTTTGGGGTAGAACTGTTTTCATCTCTCTCATTAAGTCCATCAGGTTCAAGAGTACGTAGCTGATGCATCCAGAACCTTTCTCTGTTTTCTCCTTTGGGAGTCCCAATTTTGGTTTACCTCAATTATTTGAAAGGTGATATTTTCAAAACTATGCCCTATTCTTAAGAGGTGTCTCGTAATTGGACAGTTTCTTCCTTTGTATAAAAGACCGGTGATTGTTAAGTCTGATGTTGAATTTCGTTTCTGTTTCACCAACATACTGCAGCTTGCAAGTTCCACAAGTAAGAATATAAATACTATTTTCCGTTTTGCAATTAGATGTAACATAGATGTTGTATCGCTGCTTTGTTACTGTGCTGCTGAAAGAGTGGTCAGTGTTGGCGACTTTACAGCACTTACACACAGTAAACCAAAATTGGGACTCCCAAAGGAGAAAACAGAGAAAGGTTCTGGATGCATCAGCTACGTACTCTTGAACCTGATGGACTTAATGAGAGATGAAAACAGTTCTACCCAAAACCAAAGGAATAAATCCTGAACTTCATTCTATTTAACTAAAACAACTATTTGTTTTGATTTAAAATTGCTATGTACAATAAGCGGCAAAAATATTTTTTATATTCTAGACAATTTACAAACATATATTTTTATAGAACATCAATAAATTTTATTTAGACCCTCTACCATGAAAATATTTTTAGGAACATATATAGATAATATGAAAATGTTTTGTCGTGAGAATATATATATATATATATATATATAACCGACAAATGGCTTGTTGGGGTAATTCGGAACAGAAGTGTATGAATGGTACGTTGTGGCTAAATAATTTACTATGCTAAATATAATGTTAACTTTGATAAATTATCAAAAACTAAATAACTGCTTATGACGAATGATTTTTTATCATGTAAATGTGTCTTTTTCTTTTTTAAAGTATATACTCAATTAAACGCTAGTTTATATATATATGTTTTATTGCACCAAAGTGAATTACACCAAAGTTTTTCCAACATATATAACATCAGCTAACTCTTTTTTGGAGTGTTGGGTTAATTGAAGGGTGAATTGCAATTATGACCTAAAAACTATTTTTAAATTTACCTGAGTGTATCTTTTTATAAATAAACTATCAAAACAAATCTAAATTATTGTAAGTGTTCATACTTTGATCATTACAAAAACCTTAACGTTATGAATAATTAATTATTAATTACTATATGTACTGTAAACATTATTTTGTTTATGTTTTATTGTTTATATTCAATGTAACTTCACCTGCATCTTGTATTTTTAATAATAATATTTTTCTAAATGTGAAGAATCATTATTCGCTTACAATAATTTTCAATCAGGTATGTTTTTATTTTATTACACAATCTATATATTGAACCATAGTTGTTTTTTGTAGCTCATGGGTTATTTTTACATCATCCTTTAACCAAAGTGAAAGTACGCTCTATTATTGTAAAATGTATTTTTAATTTTGTTTTTGTTACTTTACATCTGGTAAGAAATAATTGTTTAGTTATATTGAAACAAAGCAACAATTAATTGGTATAAAAAATACTTTTCATGGTTAATAACGAAATTTGGCCAATTGTAAAACATTGCCTTAACCATGGAAGAAAGGAGTTTTTTTTTTTTTGCTTTTTTGTTTTGTTTTCTTTTGTTTTTAAACATCTTAAAAACTTAGGTTATAACTTTCTAAAGAATTTCATTGTTCATTTGCATTTAAAAGAATCAAAACAGAACAAACATTACAAACATGGTACTGGCATGAAAATACGGATATTGTTATGTTGAAACATTCTGTTATAAAATTTTCGAAATTATTCAAATTAAGGAATATATCTCCCTCATGCAAAGCTCTGATTCCTTGTTCTGATTTTAGCTATACTTTTAGTCCTTTTTTATTTGATTTGCTCTTCAACATTTGTATATATGTTTTGGTTTTCAAATATTTCGGTCTCGAGCATTACTGAAAAGACATTTGTCGAAATGTGCATCTGGTGCAATAAATTAGGTACCGTTTATGTTGTTTAAACATCCAATATGAAAGGGCAACAATACCTATGTATGTGCTCATGCGTCTAAGATTTAATAACTTAATGCATCAAATAAAGACAAACAGCAACTGACACAACACAACACACACAAAATAAAAAATGAGCAACACGAACCCCCAAAAATCCTTGGTGATCTCAGGTGCTCTGAAAGGGTAAGCAGATCCTATTCCACATGTGGCACCCGTCGTATTGCTCAACATATGTATTAATTCGATAACAAGTCTCATATGGTGGTGTCATTTTCAGGAAAGAGTACGTAGTTATTTTATAAATTCATAAATGGTTTAAATTTTTACATATCATAAGATGCGTGTTTCAAATAACACTTTAATTCTTTTAATTCCAAAAGCCAAACGATATAAAATTCTAAATTCTAATGAAAATGGACCAGCTGATTAAAGAAACTACTCTCGACATTATTGATAGTGCCAGAAATAAGAAACGCTGTTAAAATGACGTAAATTAAGATAAAAAAAGTGACTTACAGTAATCTTTAAATTTATACAAATAAATTGTAGAATTAGACCTTTTCTCAAAGAGACTTATATTACAATGTTTTACGAGGGAAGAATACAACCCTCATTTCAGCAGCGAATGTTTTTTCAGTGAAAATTCATTAAAGAAAAAGAGGACGGGGATGCCGTTGTGGTAACCGACCCTCACTGTCAAATTTTAGATTTAAATCAAGATATGAAGCAGTCTTAATTTTATCTGTAGTTTCCTTTATTCCTAGGTCGATGGAATAGATGCGTTCAACAAAGTCACCAAACTTTGTATGTTTTAGCGAGAGGATATCATCTATATAACGTAACGTGAAGTTAAAAGACTTTGCTTGCTTTTTTCATTCTTTCAGAGAACCTCCTGTATGACGTCTTCCTCATATGAGTACAAAATCAAATCGGCAAGAAGCACACCTTACTTAGTTCCCATTTGAATGTCGATTGTCTGTTGAAGAACATGTCCTCCAAGCATATCAAACATGTTGTCAATCAAGACATTAAGCATCTTGATAATGTCAGTTTCTGAGGTTTTTTAATTTGAATCAGCGTGGTATGATTTATCTTCCCTAACACGAGATATTTGTATCTATGTTGGGCATTTTTGTTTTAATAAAACACAGTTCAACTAATTCTTTCAATCTGTCTTTAAATTTTAAATGAGGAATACTTGTGAATAGGGTGGAGAAGTCAAAAGTATATTTTAGCAAGATGATAGAGAGTCAGAGTGAATGTACTCTTACTAGCAGATCTTTGCAATTTCTTAGTATCCATATCTGATATGCAATTTTATTCAATTATAGTTGAGTGGATACCTAAAGAACATGTTATGCTGCAATCTGAGAATCGTCTCTTTCACACATTATGATATTCTTTTGTTATTTATTCTAGTATGTTCATAAGAGAACATTTATCTTTATACCGCATTATCATTTTAGTAAAATACTTTTATTTAATGATCAAATTATGTTTTATATTTAAGAAGGTTAAAGTTTATGCATCTAAACTAAGTGAACATAAGTTGGTCTTTGTCTAAAGTTTAATAAACACTTTTGATAAATTGTACGGACCTTTGTGAGAATAAAATCAGCAAATTTTGGTTCCTTGGACGAATAAAAAAATATCTACTTCTTTGGAGTAGTTTCTTTCCATTATTCAATTTGAATATTAGTATTTTATCAAAAAAGGAACAATATGTGTTCTTCATTTTACGCTCCTTTGTAAATAAAATAAGTAAATATGGGAACTTTGGGCGAATTAAAAAATAAAAATAGATACTTCAGCGGAGTTGTTTCTTTCCATTGTTCAATTTGAATATTAGTATTGTATCAATAAAGGACACGATATGTGTTCTTCATTTACACTTGTTATTTAATGTAACTCCTTGTCTTTATTCTTCTAACACCATTTTCATATCTTAAAAGAGTAAGGCGTATGGTTAATTCTTGAATCATTTTTGCATTTCTGTTTTTCATGGGTTATTCAGTTGAAGGTTGTTTTTGCGCCTTTAGGGCAATTATTACAGTTATTATGAGACTATTGAGCTCATCTAAAATTGGATATTCAATTTGGCGTTTTTTCGGTCCTTTTCGGTGAATACTACTAGTAATTGTAGTTATGTTGGGGTATTCTAGATATACCAATCTCCTGGCAATTGGCAACTCGATTTTGTAGCTGATATATGTGTTTCCGAAATCTCAACACTGCTCTTTTTCTACTGATTGGTTATGCAATTTTATTTAAAAAAACATTTTTGTGTGAATAGCTTAAGTAAAAATCTATGCTTCAATCTGAGAATCGTTTCTGAAAAACTGTATAGTACCCTCATTTTGATATTTTTTTTGTATTTTAATCTGTTCCTAAGCGATCATTTATCTACATACTACACTATTATTTAATAAAATACTTTTAATGATAAAATTATGTCTCATATGAAAGACGGTTAAAATTCATGCAACTAAAATTAGTACACATAAGTTGGTCTTTGTCTTAAGATTTAATAATGTTTTGATTAATTATACGGACCTTTGTGAATAGAATAAGTAAATATGGGAACTTTGGGCGAATTCAAACATAAAAATAGATACTTCAACGGAGTTGTTTCTTTCCATTGTTCTATTTGAATATTAGTATTGTATCAATAAAGGACACGATATGTGTTCTTCATTTATACTTGTTATTTAAGGTAACTTTGTGTCTTTATTCTTCTAACACCATCTTCATATCAACTTTCTTCTTAAAAGGGTAAGGCGTATAGCAAATGTTTTGATTCATTGTTCCTCTTTTAAGATAATGCGTTTTGTTTTGGTGTTTCCGAAATCTCAACAGTAGTCTTTTTCTCAGGTTTTGTTATATTGAGAGATATGATCGAAAACCTTCACTTATGATTCGAGCGTCACTCATGAGTCTTTTGTAGACGAAACGCGCGTCTGGCGAATATACTAAATTTTAATCCTGGTTTCTGTGATGAGTTTATTTATAACAGTTCTTTCCTTTATTAGCAAACCATGCATGTCTTTCTATGCCTCAATTTGAGAATCCTCTCTGAAAAAAACTGGATAGTACCCTCATTTTAATTTGATATTCGTTTTTTCTGTATTCTAGTGCGTTCATAAGCGATCAATTATCTATATACTACACTATCATATTAGTAAAATGCTTATCATTAATGACAGAATTATGTTTTATATTAAATAAGGTTAAAGTTCTTGCAACTAAGATTAATAAACATAAGTAGGTCTTTGTCTTAAGGTTTGATAATTTTTTGATAAATTATACGGACCTTTGGGTGAATAAAATAAGTAAATATGGGAACTTTGGGCGAATTCAAAAATAAAAATAGTTACTTCATCGGAGTTATTCCTTTCCATTATTCTATTTGAATGTAACTATTGTATGAATAAAGGAAAATAATTTGTTCTTCATTTTACGCTTGTTATTTAAGGTAACTTTGTGTCTTTATTTTTCTAACACCACCTTCATATCAACTTTCTGCTTAAAAGGGTAAGGCGTATGGCAAATTCCTTGATTCATTGTTCCGCTTTGAAGATCATGCGTTTTGTTTTCGTGTTTTCAAAATATCACCAGTAGTTTTTTTCTCAGGTTTTGAAAAATTGAGAGATATGATAAAAAAAGAACTAAAGTTATAGCAGTTCTTTCTTGGAAAGGTGATGTCGAGTTTTTTTTTTTAACAAACCATGCATGTCTTTCATTACTGATCGGATATGCCCTTTTATTTAAATACTACATTTTGTGTGAATAGCTTAAGAAAAATCTATGCTTCAATCCTAGAATCCTCTCTGAAAAACTGGATAGTACCCTCATTTTGATATTCGTTTTTTCTGTATTTTAGTGTGTATAAGCGATCAGTTATCTATATACTACACTATTATATTAGTTAAAGGCTTAACATTAATGATAAAATTATGTTTTATATTAAAGAAGGTTAAAGTTCATGCAACTAAAATTACTAAACATTATTTAGTCTTTGTCTTAAGGTTTGATAATTTTTTGATAAATTATACGGACCTTTGGGTGAATAAAATAAGTAAATATGGAACCTTTGTGCGAATTCAAAAATAAAAATAGTTATTTCATCGGAGTCATTTCTTTCCATTATTCTATTTGAATATTAGTATTGTATCAATAAAGGACACGACATTTGTTCATCATTTAA
The DNA here is from genome assembly GCA_017311375.1 of Mytilus coruscus. Taxonomy (NCBI): domain Eukaryota; kingdom Metazoa; phylum Mollusca; class Bivalvia; order Mytilida; family Mytilidae; genus Mytilus; species Mytilus coruscus. The sequence continues at coordinate 88,666 of JAASAO010001060.1, read as the reverse complement.
CGCTTGTTATTTAAGGTAACTTTGTGTCTTTATTTTTCTAACACCACCTTCATATCAGATCTTAAAAGGGTAAGGCGTATGGCAAATTTCTTTATTCATTGTTCTGCTTTTTAGATGATGCGTTTTGTTTTGGTGTTTCCGAAATCTACGTCTTTCATTACTGATCGGATATGCCCTTTTATTTAAATAAAACATTCTTGTGTGATTAGCTTAAGAAAAATCTATGCTTCAATTCTAGAATCCTCTCTGGAAAGCTGGATAGTACCCTCATTTTGATATTCGTTTTTTCTGCATTTTAGTGCGTATAAGCCATCAATTATCTCTATACTAAACTATTATATTAGTAAGATTCTTATCATTAACGACAAAATTGTGTTTTATAATAAAAAAGGTTAAAGTTCATGCAACTAAAATTAATAAACCTAAGTAGATCTTTGTCTTAAGGTTTGATAATTTTTTGATTAATTATACGGACCTTTGGGTGAATAAAATAAGTAAATATAGGAACTTTGGGCGAATTCAAAAATAAAAATAGTTACTTCATCGGAGTTATTTCTTTCCATTATTCTTTTTGAATATTACTATTGTATCAATAAAGGACACGACATTTGTTCATCATTTAACGCTTGTTATTTAAGGTAACTTTGCGTCTTTATTTTTCTAACATCACCTTAATATCAACTTTCCTCTTAAAAGGGTATGGCGTATGGCAAATTGCTTTATTCATTGTTCCGCTTTTTAGATGATGCGTTTTGTTTTGGTGTTTCCGAAATCTACGTCTTTCATTACTGATCGGATATGCCCTTTTATTTAAATAAAACATTCTTGTGTGATTAGCTTAAGAAAAATCTATGCTTCAATTCTAGAATCTCTCTGGAAAGCTGGATAGTACCCTCATTTTGATATTCGTTTTCTTCTGCATTTTAGTGCGTATAAGCCATCAATTATCTATATACTAGACTATTATATTAGTAAGATTCTGATCATTAATGACAAAATTATGTTTTATAATAAAAAAAGGTTAAAGTTCATGCAACTAAAATTAATAAACATAAGTAGGTCTTTGTCTTAAGGTTTGATAATTTTTTGATAAATTATACGGACCTTTGGGTGAATAAAATAAGTAAATATGGGAACTTTGGGCGAATTCAAAAATAAAAATAGTTACTTCATCGGAGTTATTTCTTTCCATTATTCTATTTGAATATTACTATTGTATCAATAAAGGACACGACATTTGTTCATCATTTAACGCTTGTTATTTAAGGTAACTTTGTGTCTTTATTTTTCTAACACCAAATTCATATCAACTTCTTAAAAGGGTAAGGCGTATGGCAAATTTCTTTATTCATTGTTCCGCTTTTAAGATGATGCGTTTTGTTTTGGTGTTTCCGAAATCTACGTCTTTCATTACTGATCGGATATGCCCTTTTATTTAAATAAATCATTTTTGTGTGATTAGCTTAAGAAAATCTATGCTTCAATCCTAGAATCTCTCTGGAAAGCTGGATAGTACCCTCATTTTGATATTCGTTTTCTTCTGCATTTTAGTGCGTATAAACCATCAATTATCTCTATACTAAACTATTATATTAGTAAGATTCTTATCATTAATGACAGAATTATGTTTTATAATAAAAAAGGTTAAAGTTCATGCAACTAAAATTAATAAACATAAGTAGATCTTTGTCTTAAGGTTTGATAATTTTTTGATTTATTATACGGACCTTTGGGTGAATAAAATAAGTAAATATGGGAACTTTGGGCGAATTCAAAAATAAAAATAGTTACTTCATCGGAGTTATTTCTTTCCATTATTCTATTTGAATATTACTATTGTATCAATAAAGGACACGACATTTGTTCATCATTTAACGCTTGTTATTTAAGATAACTGTGTGTCTTTATTTTTCTAACACCAAATTCATATCAGATCTTAAAAGGGTTAGGCGTATGGCAAATTTCTTTATTCATTGTTCCGCTTTAAAAATGATGCGTTTTGTTTTGGTGTTTCCGACATTTCATCAGTAATTTTTTTCTCAAGTTTTGAAATATTCAGAGATAAGATCAAAAACCTTAACTTATAACATTTCTTTCTTGGAAGGTGATGTCGAGTTTTCCTTTATTAGCAAACCATGCATGTCTTTCATTACTGATCGGATATGCCCTTTTATGTAAATAAAACTTTTTGTGTGAATAGCTTTAGAAAAGTCTATGCTTTAATCGTAGAATCTTCTCTGAAAAACTGGATAGTACCCTAATTTTGATATTCGTTTTTTTTTCTGTATTTTAGTAATAGTAAAGGTTCAATGATAAGTTGATATTGATATTAAAAGACCTCTGAAGAAAAAGGGATTTGAACAGCCCTTTTTGTGAGGAGGTCTTTTAATGTCAATATTAACTTAATCATTGAACTTTTACTGACTTACAAACCGTCAAAAACATCAAGATTACACAAAAAGCACTCGCAGAAACCTAATTCCCCTGAATTGGACGAGTCTAAATATGTTCACCTTTAATGAGAGTTAAACAGTACTCAGACTGATATATACAATTAACAGTTACCAAAATGGACCGATTAAATGGCAGTACATCATTCAATTATTCATTAATTATATTTTGTTTAGCATTAAAATAACACCAGATGATAGTTTAACAAAGTTAGGGGGTAAATTTATATTTCTGAATCCAACTTTTCAAAATAAAGATTTCTTATTTAATAAATGAGGCATTCAAAACCCTATGCATACCTCATTTATAACTGACCAATGAATATTCTGCACAACAACTTCTTGTTATATATATATATGATGTTTTTAATCTGTCAGTAATCATGAAACAGACAAGACCTAAGAAAACAGTAAGTAAATTCTTCCATCAATTAGCTTTTTAAACAGCTTGTTTCAGAACTTTTTATCGAACAGACCTAGATGCATAAGGTCCTTCACAATATTCATCAGGTAAATGTTCATTCCTTTTTTTATTCTGTAATTTTCCTACACTACGTTACATGCGAATTCAAAATAATTAGTGTTATCTGTTCAGTCCAATTAATTAATAGATCTTGCTTTGTTTTTTTTTTTAAATAAAAACTATGCATGCAAACTTCAATGAATAAAATCGTATTAAAAAGCATAAATGTGACATCTTTAGCATCAACTAGGTTTCACTGACCCGATCAAAACGTGTTTAGGTGACATGTATTCGTAGGTTTGATGTATTATATGAAAAGAAACTCTTTTATTTTAGTCGTCCGTTATTCCCAGTTTATGTCCAACTGAAGCAAAACACCCGAAACAACTTTTACCTTTCTTAGTTTTATCCTTGCCTGACAAAACATCATGTTATAAATCGTATTAAAACAGTAGATAAGAATCATAGTAGAAAAATATTTAAAACTTTTTTATAAGCAGTCAGTTATGTAATAAATTGAAGGAAAAAAAAAACACAAAAAAAACATAAAAATTTAAATGGAAATAGTACATTATAGCAATTTACAAGATCTTGTCTTTGAGTGCTAAGTACATGGAACAATTTATGAAGTTGATTGATTGTTGTTTGCTTTACCTCCAGTGGCAAATATTTCATGCATGTTCATGACTATAACACATAAAGTCTTTAAATACAATACTCAATAGGTAGGTCGTGCAATAGGAGGTCGACAGTGAGGTTGGACGTGAAACTTTGAAATATCACTGGAAAATGAGGGTTTATTGAATTAGGACAGAAATTTAGACTTTCAACAGCTGGCCACATTCGGACCAATCAAATAATTTTTAATTTGCCCAGAGCGTTGATCCATGAAATCTACACTAAAGTCGATCATCGATGTTTACGTGTAGTTTACAATATCATTTCACGCATTTAATTTAGGTTAGATACTTTTAGCTCGCTTTAGTAATTGTGAGAAGTCTGTGAAACTGTATTGTCTATTGTACTTGAGGTTTTGGTATATTATGTACTACCGCTCTACTGGTTGGTCTCATGTCAAGGTGTTCCCCTCGAGAGCGGGAGGTCGTTTGTTCGAATCCCGACCGGGCCAAACAAAGACGTTAAATTAGTATTGGCTATTTCAACGCTTAACACGTGACATCATAGAGTAGGAGCACAGACTGGTCGGCTCAGAGTCGGAAATGTGTCCGGGTCGGGTGAATTTTCTTCCTGCGAACTAATATCTTGGGAACTTACGTGTAAAAACACCGACTCAGCGTGTCAGTCTAGTAAAAAGCGGGGTTAATACTCGTATGGCATTTACATATTATTGTCCTGAATAATCTTTTTATTTGCCGCTGGTCGTCATCCATTATCATCATTTATTTTACCGTTTTATTATGCAGTGAAGTGTTTTTCTTCTACTGGTTTATACTACAACTTCTTAAATTTTCACCGATCAAAATTAAAATAGGGCAGGTGAAATTTTTTAACCAGAGACTAGTGATTGTTGGGATATCTTTGACGGTAAATAGTATTAAATCAAATTTGACTTTTGAGATATAAAATATTTGACGGTAATTATTATTGAGTTAACTCCGTATAACTATTACTAAGTCATTAGGCAGTTTGCTTAACGTCCAGTGGCAAATATTTCATGAATGTTCAGGACGAAAACAAGTTAACAATAAATAGAATAGGTAGGTTTTGTAATAATAGATGCCATCTGGGATGATGGTCGGGGAAATTTGGACTGCCACTGGACAATGAGGATATATTGGATAGGAACAGAAATTTTGCCTTGCAACAGGCCACCTACGGACCCCTCAAAGAGTTGTTGCAAGGGTTCTTAACGTGCAAAGAGCGTGGCACTTTCTGTACACGAGGCATCGGATTTAACGTCCCCAATCTGACCGGACGTGGCTGCAAACTTGATACATCCCGCACAGCCAAACGGACAACCCACTTTGGCAAGCGTTTTACTGCCGGTCGGAAAAAGACCAAGTGACCATATTTCTATTCCCCAGTCACCCTTGGGTGACCATTATTTACTGAAACCAAATGAGTATACGTCACTAAATGAATTTTTATGTCCAGTGGCAAATATGTCATGCATATTTACGACGAGCTGCAAAGTGGATAAACCTGAGGCAAATGATTACAATTTTAAAGTGGCACTTTTTACAATAAGGCAGAGCGTTCGCTAGAAGTAAAACGTATGCCGTAATAGAATACAGTTGAATCATGATCGAAGTCGTAAGCTAAGCTATTAGCCCTCCTTCCCTCTTTTTTCTTCACGGTAGACGAATGCCAAAAAACAAAACATCATGAATTTACAAACAATAACGGCCACTATAAGTAAATGAGATATGGACTTTTTTACTTAAATAAATTCCTATTCCAGCCAACATCTCTCGGTTCGGGACAGGTTAGTATTTCTACCGAATGATTATTGAATAGAGATATTAAAGCAACCAAAAACACTTTGAATCAAAAAATTTCTAAAATTGTAAATTATGGTATTTTGCTGGGTGTTATTTCCCGATCCTATTTCGGACCCCCTGATTTTAAGAGAGCGTTTCTAATAAGTCATGCCCGATTATCTTTTAGTAAATTGAACCTCAACCTAAAGACCTACACCGGGTATTTAAGTTCGAGGTACAATAAGTAGACAATAGAAATCCTTTGTGAAATGAGTTCGTCCCAGGTATCTTAGATAATTATTTTGCTTTAAATAACAATGAAAAATGCACAAGCAGGTTTGTAAGTGCGTATAAGCGATCAATTATCTATATACTACACTATTATATTAGTAACAGACTTAACATTAATGATAAAATTATGTTTTATATTGAAGAAGGATAAAGTTCATGCAACTAAAATTAATAAACATAAGTTGGTCTTTGTCTTAAGGTTTGATAATTTTTTTTATAAATTATACGGACCTTTGGGTGAATAAAATAAGTAAATACGGGACCTTTGGGCGAATTCAAAAATAAAAATAGTTACTTCATCGGAGTTATTTCTTTCCATTATTCTATTTGAATATTAGTATTGTATCAATAAAGGACACGACATTTGTTCATCATTTAACGCTTGTTATTTAAGTTAACTTTGTGTTTTTATTTTTCTAACACCAACTTCATATCACATCTTAAAAGGGTGAGGCGTATGGCAAATTTCTTTATTCATTGATCCGCTTTTTAGATGATGCATTTTGTTTTGGTGTTTCCGAAATCTACGTCTTTCATTACTGATCGGATATGCCCTTTTATTTAAATATAACATTTTTGTGTGAATAGCTTTAGAAAAATCTGCTTCAATCTGAGAACCCTCTCTGAAAAACTGGATAGCACCCTCATTTTGATATTCGTTTTTTTCTGTATTCTAGTGCGTTCATAAGCGATCAATTATCTATATACTACACTATTATTTTAGTAAAATGCTTATCATTAATGACAAAATTATGTTCTATATTAAAGAAGGTTAAAGTTCATGCACCTAAAATCAGTAAACATAAGATGGTCTTTGTCTTAAGGTTTGATAATTTTTTGATAAATTATTCGGACCTTTGGTTGAATAAAATAAGTAAATTTTGGAACTTTGGACCAATTCAAAAATAAAAATAGTTACTTCATCGGAGTTATTTCTTTCCATTATTCTATTTGAATATTAGTATTGTATCAATAGAGGAAAATAATTTGTTCTTCATTTTACGCTTGTTATTTAAGGTAACTTTGTGTCTTTATTTTTCAAACGACACCTTCATATCAACTTTCTTCTTAAAAGGGTAAGGCGTATGGCAAATTTCTTTATTCATTGTTCCGCTTTTTAGATGATGCGTTTTGTTTTGGTGTTTCCGAAATCTACGTCTTTCATTACTGATCGGATATGCCATTTTATTTAAATATAACATTTTTGTGTGGATAGCTTTAGAAATATCTATGCTTCAATCTGAAAACCCTCTCTGAAAAACTTGATATTACCCTCATTTTGATATTCGTTTTTCCTGTATTCTAGTGCAGTTAAAAGCGATCAATTATCTATATATTACACTATTATGTTAGTTAAATGCTTATCATTAATGACAAAATTATGTTTTATATTAAAGAAAGTTAAAGTGCATGCAATCAAAATCAGTAAATATAAGTTGGTCTTTGTTTCAAGGTTTGATAATTTTTTGATAAATTATACGGACCTTTGGGTGAATAAAACAAGTAAATATCGAACCTTTGGGCGAATTCAAAAATAAAAATAGTTATTTCATCGGAGACATTTCTTTCCATTATTCTATTTGAATATTAGTATTGTATCAATAAAGGAAAATAATTTGTTCTTCATTTTACGCTTGTCATTTATTTAAGGTAACTTTGTGCCTATATTTTTCTTACACCACCTTCATATCAACTTTCTTCTTAAGGGGGAAAGGCGTATGTCAAATTTCTTGATTCATTTTTCCGCTTTTAAGATGATGCGTTTTGTTTTGGTGTTTCCAAAATCTCAACAGTAGTCTTTTTCTCACAGTTTTTGAAGTATTGAGAGATATGATCAAAAACCTTAACTTATAACAGTTCTTTCTTGGAAAGGCGATGTTGAGTTTTCCTTTATTAGCAAACCATGCATGTTTTTAATTACTGATCGGATATGCCCTTATATTTAAATAAAACATTTTTGTGTGCATAGCTTTAGAAACATTTATGCTTCAATCTGAGAATCCTCTCTGAAAAACTGGATAGTACCATCATTTTGATATACTTTTTTTCTGTAATCTAGTGTGTTCATAAGCGATCAATTATCTTGATACTACACTATTATTTTAGTAAAATGCTTATCATTAATGACAAAATTATGTTTTATATTAAAGAAGGTTAAAGTTCATGCAACTAAAATTCATAATGACAAATTGGTCTTTGTCTTAAGGTTTGATAATTTTTTGATGACTTATACGGACCTTTGGGTGAATAAAATAAGTAAATATGGGACCATTGGGCGAATTAAAAAAAATAGTTACTTCATCGGAGGTATTTCTTTCCATTACTCTATTTGAATATTAGTATTGTATCAATAGAGGAAAATAATTTGTTCTTCATTTTACGCTTGTTATTTAAGGTAACTTTGTGTCTTTATTCTTCTAACACCACCTTCCTATCAACTTTTTTCTTAAAAGGGTAAGGCGTATGGCAAATTTCTTTATTCATTGTTCCGCTTTTTAGATGATGCGTTTTGTTTTGGTGTTTCCGAAATCTACGTCTTTCATTACTGATCGGATATGCCCTTTTATTTAAATATAACATTTTTGTGAGGATAGCTTTAAAAATATCTATGCTTCAATCTGAGAATCCTCTCTGAAAAACTTGATAGTACCCTCATTTTGATATTCGTTTTTCCTGTATTCTGGTGCTTTTATAAGCGATCAATTATCTATATATTACACTATTATATTAGTAAAATGCTTATCATTAATGACAAAATTATGTTTTATATTAAAGAAAGTTAAAGTGCATGCAACTAAAATCAGTAAATATAAGTTGGTCTTTGTCTCAAGGTTTGATAAATTTTTGATAAATTATACGGACCTTTCGATGAATAAAATAAGTAAATATGGAACCTTTGAGCGAATTCAAAAATAAAAATGGTTATTTCATTGGAGACATTTCTTTCCATTATTCTAATTAAATATTAGTATTGTATCAATAGAGGAGAATAATTTGTTCTTCATTTTACGCTTGTTATTTAAGGTAACTTTGTGTCTTTGTTTTTCTAACATCACCTTCATATCAACTTTCCTTTTAAAAGGGTATGGAGTATGGCAAATTTCTTTATTCATTGTTCCGCTTTTTAGATGATGCGTTTTGTTTTGGTGTTTCGGAAATCTACGTCTTTCATTACTGATCGGATATGCCCTTTTATTTAAATAAAACATTTGTGTATGAATAGCTTTAGAAAAATCTATGCTTCAAGTTGAGAATATATTCTAATGCGTATAAGCGGACAATTATCCATGTACTACACTATTATATTAGTAAAATGCTTATCATTAATGACAAAATTATGTTTTATATTAAAAAATGTTAAAGTGCATGCAACTAAAATTACTAAACATAAGTTGGTCTTTGTCTTAAGGTTTGATTATTTTTTGATAAATTATACGGACCTTTGGGTGAATAAAATAAGTGAATATGGAACCTTTGGGCGAATTCAAAAACAAAAATAGTTATTTCGTCGGAGACATTTCTTTCCATTATTCTATTTGAATATTAGTATTGTATCAATAAAGGACAATAATTTGTTCCTCATTTTACGCTTGTTATTTAAGGTAACTTTGTGCCTATATTTTTCTAACACCACCTTCATATCAACTTTCTTCTTAAGGGGGTAAGGCGTATGGCAAATTTCTTGATTCATTTTTCCTCTTTTAAGATGATGTGTTTTGTTTTCGTGTTTCCAGTATCTCAACAGTAGTCTTTTTCTCACAGTTTTTGAAATATTGAGAGATATGATCAAAAACCTTAACTTATAACAGTTCTTTCTTGTCTATGTCTTTCATTACTGATCGGATATGCCCTTTTATTTAAACAAAACATTTTTGTGTGAACAGCTTTAGAAAAATCTATGCTTCAATCTGAGAATCCTCTCTGAAAAACTGGATAGTACCATCATTTTGATATACGTTTTTTTCTGTATTCTGACAAAATTATGTTTTATTTTAAAGAAGGTAAAAGTTCATGCAACTAAAATCAGTAAACATAAGTTGGTCTTTGTCTTAAGGTTTGATAATTATTTGATAAATTATACTGACCTTTGGGTGAATAAAATAAGTGAATATAGGAACTTTGGGCGAATTCAAAAATAAAAATAGTTACTTCATCGGAGTTATTTCTTTCCATTATTTTACTTGATTATTAGTATTGTATCAATAAAGGACAGTAATTTGTTCATCATTTTACGCTTGCTATTTCAGGTAACTTTGTGTCTTTATTTTTCTAACATCACCTTCATATCAACTTTCCTTTTAAAAGGGTATGGCGTATGGCAAATTTCTTTATTCATTGTTCCGCTTTTTAGATGATACGTTTTGTTTTGGTGTTTCCGAAATCTACGTCTTTCATTACTGATCGGATATGCCCTTTTATTTAAATAAAACATTTTTGTGTGATTAGCTTAAGAAAAATCTATGCTTCAATCCTAGAATCCTCTCTGGAAAGTTGGATAGTAACCTCATTTTGATATTCGTTTTTTTTCTGCATTTTAGTGCGTATAAGCCATCAATTATCTATATACTAAACTATTATATTAGTAAGATTCTTATCATTAATGACAAAATTATGTTTTATATTAAAGAAGGTTAAAGTTTCCTGCAACTAAAATCAGTAAAAATAAATTGGTCTTTGTCTCAAGGTTTGATAATTTTTTGATAAATTATACTGACCTTTGGGTGAATAAAATAAGTAAATATGGGAACTTTGGGCGAATTCAAAAATAAAAATAGTTACTTCATCGGAGTTATTTCTTTCCATTACTTCATTTGAATATTAGTTTTGTACCAATAAAGGAAAATAATTTGTTCTTCATTTTACGCTTGTTATTTAAGGTAACTTTTTGTCTTTATTTTTCTAACACCACCTTCATATCAACTTTCTTCTTAAAAGGGTAAGGTGTATGGCAAATTTCTTGATTAATTTTTCCGCTTTTAAGATGATGCGTTTTGTTTTGGTGTTTCCAAAATCTCAACAGTAGTCTTTTTCTCAGGTTTTGAAATATTGAGAGATATGATCAAAAACCTTAATTTATAACAGTTCTTTCTTGGAAAGTTGATGTCGAGTTTTCCTTTATTAGGAAACCATGCATGTCTTTCATTACTGATCGGATATGCCCTTTTATTTAAATCAAATATTTTTTGTGTGAATAGCTTTAAAAAAATCTATGCTTCAATTTGAGAATATATTTTAAGACAGACAGCTAGATGCCATAAACATAATATGTATACAGAGTCTTGGCTTGTTTTCCTATAGGATATAAAAACTAAATTGACGAAAAAAGGTCATTTATTCAAAATCATAAAATGCAAAAAAATACATTTTGCAAATAAAACATTTGAGACAAAAGTTCATATTTATTATGAAATTATAATACATAATTGATACGAAATTACATCAACTAAAATCATATCAATTGAATAAATAACAAAGAATAGCAAAGGTGGGGAGAAAAATCTGCCCCACTAATAAACATATATACATATCTCATTATAAAGAAAACATTAAGGGAGGTATGTGGATGGGAATTTTCCACAAATTGTTTGATAAGAATTACAAGTTAACACGTCAAAGGGGCTGGTGATAAAAGGAAGTGACCACAACGCACTTACACGTGAACTCGTGCTGATCCCGCAAGATCATTGACCAATAAGAAAGATGTAATCCAATCATGCACTGGTCATAAGTGAAATTTTTCTGCACGTGAAAACATGTTATCTAATTTCAACAATTTATCGTTTAATTAGATAGGACAACTCTGACCCATTAACCAGACAAGAGACATCATAAATTTCAAGTATAAATAGCTCACTCTTTATTTAAGTCTAAGTAATTAACAATTAATACAGAATTATCTTCTCTGCTGTCTTAAATGATTTTATTCAGCTTAATTTTCAATTAGCAAATAAAATTGGTTTCAAGACAGACAGCTAGATACCATAAACATACTATGTATACACAGGCCAGAGTCTGAGCTTGTTTTGCTATATGATATAAAAACTAAATTGACGAAAAAAGGTCATTTATTCAAAATCATAAAATGCAAAAAAATACATTTTGCAAATAAAGCATTTGACATAAAAGTTCATATTTAATATGAAATTATAATACATAATTAATACGAAATAACATCAACTAAAATCATATCAATTGAATAAATGACAAAGAATAGCAAAGATGGGGAAAAAAATCTGCCACAAATCCACTCTGAGGTTGAAAGAGGGATCGATCCCCTACCCGAGGACTCTGGCGGCATGAATACAATTTATATATTACTTGTTAGAAGTTGGAAGCACGACATTCACATACACCAAGAAATAACATTATATTGTTATAAAACGTTTCCACATTGAGGTGAAATATTAAAAATTCATATAATCATAAACCTACTTATATTACTTTTAAATTATCTCTTGCTGATAAACATGATTAAAGGTGTCAATCTTATTCTGGACAGGACCCTAGCAATAAAGTTACAATAATCATCGTTATTAAGTGTATGTATTCATATTTCGTCTTACATCTAGACATCTATAACATAATCCCCTAAATATTAAAGTACAGACAATTAGTATTAGTACAGTAATTAACTAGAAAAAGTTTTGTCTCATTTGACAGATCTGAAATATTTCTCCATAATCATTGAATACTAGATAACTAATAATAAAATGTTGTTCATCTTTCATCTTCAAATAAAATAAAAGTATATTTTTACAAAGCCCTGACTTCTTTCTAAATATGAAGTTTTATATCGGACATTTTCTATTTTACATTTGGCATTTTTTAATCGAAATTGTATAAAGATAGATACATTTCTTAAGGAAAACAAGTTTTTAAATTGAAATAAGTAAATACGTATCTAATATAGAAGATTTTTACTCTCAGTTAATTTTTTGTTGTGTTCCCAATTGATATTAGACTTTAAAAAAAGATATTTTGCTTAACTCGTGACTTGATAAAAAAAAGTTAAGCTTCAATCATGATTTTGAATATTCAGCCTTTTAGAAATTTAATGAATGGATGAATACCAGCATGCTGCATCCGATATTAACAGTAATATTTCATATTAATAATACCATTATAAAAAATAACGGGAATCCACCAAACTTACTTAGCACAGCTAAGCTGCGGACTTTTAATTTACACTTAAAATACACTTCATATATATATCGGAAATTTGATTTTTCTATAATTTTATATTTTTTTTTTTTTTTTTTTTTAATTATGATTTAAAAGAATTATCAGATTATAACAAATATCATAATGATTTCCTATAAATTATTGAAATACATATTCATATTCATATTCTTCCTGGCTTGCTACAGAGCTTGTTCTGAACATACCTGTAATTTCAAAACTATACATTTAAAAAAGATTTATATTGTATCGTAATTACGTTTAAAAATGAAAAATATCTTTGAAATCCAAATACAGCTTTTAGTGATTTCTTGTATAATTTGTCTTTACCTGGTGCGTTAAAGTCCATGAGATGTAAACTTTTAGTTTAGTAAATATTTTTAACTATTAACATATGCTCATATGGACGTTTTGGCAGGCAATACAGACCCAAAACAGAAGCATAGCATTTTATTAATATAACTCATATAAACGTTTTTGGCAGGCAATGTTGACCCAAAACAAAAAAGTAATATTTGTATGAAAATAAAGATCATAAATTGGCAGGCAATACTGACCAAAAACAGAAGCATAGCATTTTATTACTTAAGATCATATAAACGTTTTGCCAGTCAATGCTGACCCAAAACAAGATAGTTGTAATTGTATGAAATAAAGATCATAAACGTTTTGGCAGGCAATGCTGACCCAAAACAAGATAGTTGTAAATGTATGAAATAAAGATCATAAAATGTTTTGGCAGGCAATGCTGACCAAAAAACATAATAGTTGTAATTGTATGAAATAAAGATCATAATTGTTTTGTCAGGCAATACTGGCCCGAAACAGCTGAAGCATAAAATTCTGCTACTAACTTAATCCTTTATATCCTGTAAAATTCCATAAACGCATTTGACTTCAATCCTTCAATTACAGATACGAGAATTCCATTCATGAGCTGCAGCAGAAGTCTTTTTTCTAAAACTAGGGGCTGTATAGTACCGAGAGTCCCAAACAATTAACAACAGAGTCAACTTCAAAGAAATGGTGGAATAAGAGCGTGCAAATGATGCCTCAGAATTTCATTGGAACTAGGGTCCAGTTGTGTTTCCAATTGCTGATCGAAGACGTCTTTTGTAAATAAGTATTTTTAAAACAGTCAAAGTAGGCTTTGGCCATTCGAGGATTCTTGTTGATACGCCTCGCACGTAATCTCGAATTAAGTATGTGTCATAAATGTCAGTGAAACAGCAACCCATCAACATTCGTGTGTTTGTAATATTGGAACTATGACGTATCACTGATATATAAAAGTATATGTAATTTGTTGATATCACGCTTTATTGCATATTTCCTTCAATGGGCGAAAGTTCTTACATAGATGAATAACAGACTCAGCGCTCTTTGTCCATACTTAAAACATGAAATAATCAAAATTAGAATGTACGTCAAGTAGAAAAAAACATGTCAAAACTGTTGTTCGTAATAGACATTCCTGTTCATTAGGTTTGAGTGTATGAAAATTGAATTGGTCTGTACTTGAGGTACACATGATGTGTACTGCATGTAGACAAAGCCTGTCCAATGTTTTGATGGTAATATACATTTATATTTATTATATTTGGGTGTCTGTAGATTGAATTGGTCTGTACTTGATGTTCAGTTGATGTGTATCTCAAGTACACAAATCCTTTCGAATGTTTCAATGCTAACACACATTAGTATTCATCAGGGTTAGTTGTATGTAGATTCAATCGGTCTGTACTTTAAGTGCAGTTGATGTGCACCTCAAGTAGACAAAGCCTTTCAAAAGTTTTAATGGCACTTTATTATTCATCGGGGTTGGTTGTATGTAGATTCTATCGGTCTGTACTTGAGGTACAGTTGATGTGTACGTCGAGCAGAAAGAACAAGAATATCATTGTAAGATGACCAGGGTGAAGCATAGTCAATCATTGTGAAAGGTAATCAGAGGTAACCAAAGTCAATATATGTGTAAGGTGTCCAGAGGCAACCAACATCAAAATATGTGTTAGGTGACCAGAGGTAACCAAATCAAATATCTGTGTAATGTGACAAGAACATCAATGTAAGGTAACCACAAGATACCATAGTCAATATATGTGTTAGGTGACCAGAGGTAACCAAATTGAATAATTGTGTAATCTCACCAGATTATAATTGTATGTGACCAGAGGTAAACATAGTCAATATCCTTGCACTGTTACCAGAGATAATCAAATTAATCATATGGATAAGGTGACCAAAACATCAGTATAAGGTAACCAGAGGTTACCAAAGTCAATGTATGTGTAAGGTGAACAGAGTTATCCAAAGTGAATTCCTGTGTAGAGTGACCAGAGGTAACCAAAGTGAATATATGTGTTAGGTGACCAGAGGTAACTAAATTCAATATTTGTGTAATGTGAACAGAACATCATGGTACGGTGACCAGAGATAACCGAAGTCAAAATTTGTGTATTTTGATCAGAAGTAAAGAAATCGATATCTGTGATAGGTGATATTGTGTAACTAAAGTTAACATCTGTGTAAGTAAGGTGACCAGAGATTACCACAGTCATAATTGTCTAAAAAGAAACACATTATCATTGTAAGATGACCAGGGGGAAGCATAGCCAATATCTGTGCAATGTGACTTGAGGTTAAGTTGATGTGTACGTCGAGTAGACAATGCCTGTAGAAACTTTTGACGGTAATACACATCAATATTCATCAGAGTTGGGTGTATGCAAATTGAATTGGTCTGTACTTGAGGGGCAGTTGATGTGTATCTCAAGTAGACAAAGCCTTTCAAAAGTTTGAATGGAAACACACATTAGTATTCATCAAGATGTGGTTTTACGAAGACAATCGGTCTGTACTTGAGGAACAGTTGTTTTGTACGTGGAGTAGACAAAGCCTGTCGAATGTTTTGATTGTAATACACATTAATGTTCCTTAGGTTTTGGTTTATGTAAATGTAGTTGGTCTGTATTTGATATTCAGTTGATTTGTACGTCAAGTAGAAAAAACCTGTCAAAATTTTTGTTGGTAATAGACATTCCTGTTCATTAGGTTCGAGTGTATGAAATTTGAATTGGTCTGTACTTGAGGTACACATGATGTGTACTGCATGTAGACAAAGCCTGTCCAAAGTTTTGATGGTAATATACATTAATATTTATTATATTTGGATGTATGTAGATTGAATTGGTCTGTACTTGATGTTCAGTTGATGTGTATCTCAAGTACACAAATCCTTTCGAATGTTTCAATACTAACACACATTAGTATTCATCAGGGTTAGTTGTATGTAGATTCAATCGGTCTGTGCTTGAGGTACAGTTCATGTGAACGTCGAGCAGAAAGAACAAGAATATCATTGTATGATAACCAGAGTGAAGGCAAGTCAATCTCTGCGAAAGGTAATCAGAAGTAGACATAGTCAATACATGTGTAAGGTGTCCTGAGGTAACCAACGTCAAAATATGTGTTAGGCGACCAGAGGTAACCCAATCAAATATCTGTGTAATGTGGCAAGAACATCATTGTAAGGTAACCACAAGATACCATAGTTAATATCTGTTCAAGGTGACAGAGGTAACCAAATCAAATATCTGTGTAATGTGACAAGAACAGCATTGTAAGGTAACCACAAGATACCATAGTCAATGTATGTGCAAGGTGACCAGAGGTGACCAAAGTCAATAAGAATAGAAGTAACCAATGTCAATATATGTGTAAGGTGACCAAAGGTAACCAAATTGAATAATTGTGTAATCTGACCAGATTATAATTGTAAGGTGACCAGAGGTAAACATAGTCAATATCTTTGCAAGGTTACCAGAGATAACCAAATTAATCATATGCGTAAGATGACCAAAACATCAGTGTAAGATAACCAGAGGTTATCAGAGTCAATGTATATGTAAGGTAACCAGAGTAATCCAAAGTGAATTTCTGTGTAGGGTGACCAGAGGTAACCAAAGTGAATATAAGTGTTAGGTGACCAGAGGAAACCAAATTAAATATTTGTGTAATGTGAACAGAACATCAGGATACGGTGATTAAAGATAACCACAGTCAAAATGTGTGTATTGTGATCAGAAGTAAAGAAATCGATATCTGCGATAGGTGATATTGTTTAACTAAAGTTAACATCTGTGTAAGTAAGGTGACCAAAGATTGCCATAGTCATAATTGTCTAAAAAGAACCACATTATCATTGTAAGATGACCAAGGGGAAGCATAGCCAATATCTGTGCAATTTGACTTGAGGTACAGTTGATGTATACGTCGAGTAGACAATGCATGTAGAAACTTTTGACGGTAATACACATCAATATTCATCAGAGTTGGGTGTATGCAAATTGAATTGGTCTGTACTTGAGGGGCAGTTGATGTGTATCTCAAGTAGACAAAGCCTTTCAAAAGTTTGAATGGAAACACACATTAGTATTCATCAAGATTTGGTTTTACGAAGACAATCGGTCTGTACTTGAGGAACAGTTGTTTTGTACGTGGAGTAGACAAAGCCTGTCGAATGTTTTGATTGTAATACACATTAATGTTCCTTAGGTTTTGGTTTATGTAAATGTAGTTGGTCTGTATTTGATATTCAGTTGATTTGTACGCCAAGTAGAAAAAACCTGTCAAAATTTTTGTTGGTAATAGACATTCCTGTTCATTAGGTTCGAGTGTATGAAAATTGAATTGGTCTGTACTTGAGGTACACATGATGTGTACTGCATGTAGACAAAGCCTGTCCAAAGTTTTGATTGTAATATACATTAATATTTATTATATTTGGATGTATGTAGATTGAATTGGTCTGTACTTGAAGTTCAGTTGATGTGTATCTCAAGTACACAAATCCTTTCGAATGTTTCAATGCTAACACACATTAGTATTCATCAGGGTTAGTTGTATGTAGATTTAATAGTCTGTACTTGAGGTGCAGTTGATGTGTACCTCAAGTAGACAAAGCCTTTCAAAAGTTTTAATGGTAACGCACATTAGTATTCATCGGGTTTGGTTGTATGTAGATTCAATCGGTCTGTACTTGAAGTACAGTTGATGTGTACGTCGAGCAGAGAGAACAAGAATATCATTGTAAGATGACCAGGGTGAAGGCTAGTCAATCTCTGTGAAAGGTAATCAGAGGTAACCAAAGTCAATATATGTGTAAGGTGTCCAGAGGCAACCATCGTCTAAATAAGTGTTTGGTGACCAGAGGTAACCAAATCATATATCTGTGTAATGTGACAAGAACATCATTGTAAGGTAACCACAAGATACCATAGTCAATATATGTGTAAGGTGACCAGAGGTAACCAAATTGAATAATTGTGTAATCTGACAAGATTATAATTGTGAGGTGACCAGAGGTAAACATAGTCAATATCCTTGCAAGGTTACCCGAGATAACAAAATTAATCATATGGATAAGGTGACCAAAACATCAGTGTAAGGTAACCAGAGGTTACCAAAGTCAATGTATGTGTAACGTGACCAGAGTTATCCAAAATGAATTCCTGTGTAGGGTGACCAGAGGTAGCCAAATTCAATATTTGTGTAATGTGAACAGAACATCATGATACGGTGACCAGAGATAACCGAAGTCAAAATTTGTGTATTGTGATCAGAGGTAAAGAAATCGATATCTGTGATAGGTGATATTGTGTAACTAAAGTTAACATCTGTGTAAGTAAGGTGACCAGAGATTACCACAGTCATATCTGTCTAAAAAGAACCAGATTATCATTGGAAGATGACCAGGGGAAAGCATAGCCAATATCTGTGCAATGTGACTTGAGGTACAGTTGATGTATACGTCGAGTAGACAATACCTGTAGAAACTTTTGACGGTAATACACATCAATATTCATCAGAGTTGGGTGTATGCAGATTGAATTGGTCTGTACTTGAGGGGCAGTTGATGTGTATCTCAAGTAGACAAAGCCTTTCGAAAGTTTTAATGGAAACACACATTAGTATTCATCAAGGTTTGGTTTTACGAAGATACAATCGGTCTGTACTTGAGGTACATATGATTTGTACGTCGAGTAGACAAAGCCTGTACAAACTTTTGATGGTGATACACATCAATATTCATCAGAGTTGGGTTTATGCAGATTGAATTGGTCTGTTCTTGAGGGGAAGTTGATGTGTATCTCAAGTAGGCAAAGCCTTTCGAAAATTTTAATGGTAAAACACATTAGTATTCATCAAGGTTTGGTTGTACGAAGATACAATCTGTCTGTACTTGAGGTACAGTTGATGTGTACGTCGAGTAGACAAAGCCTGTCGAATGTTTTCATTGTAATACACATTAATGTTCCTTAGGGTTTGGTTTATGTAAATGTAGTTGGTCTGTATTTGATATTCAGTTGATCTGTACGTCAAGTAGAAAAAACCTGTCAAAATATTTGTTGGTAATAGACATTCCTGTTCATTAGCTTCGAGTGTATGAAAATTGAATTGGTCTGTACTTGAGGTACAGTTGATGTGTACGTCGAGCAGAAAGAACAAGAATGTCATTGTAAGATGACCAGGGTGAAGCCTAGTCAATCTCTGTAAAAGGTAATCAGAGGTAATCAAAGTCAATATATGTGTAAGGTGTCCAGAGGCAACCAACGTCAAAATATGTGTTAGGTGACCAGAGGTAACCAAATCAAATATCTGTGTAATGTGAAAAGAACATCATTGTAAGGTAACCACAAGATACTATAGTCAATATCTGTGCAAGGTGACCAGAGGTAACCAAAGTCAATATGACTAGAGGTAACCAACGTCAAGATATGTGTAAGGTGGCCAGAGGTAACCAATTTGAAATATTCTTACAAGGTTACCAGAGATAATCAAATTAATCTTATGCGTAAGGTGACCAGAACATCAGTGTAAGGTAACCAGAAGTAACTAAAGTCAATATATGTGTAAGGTGACCAGAGTTATCCAAAGTGAATTTCTGTGTAAGGTGACCAGAGGTAACCAACGTGAATATATGTGTTAGGTGACCAGAGGTAACCAAATTAAATATTTGTGTAATGTGAACAGAACATCAGAATACGGTGACCAGAGATAACCAAAGTCATAATCTGTGTATTGTGATCAGAAGTAAAGAAATCGATATCTGCGATAGGTGATATTGTTTAACTAAAGTTAACATCTATGTAAGTAAGGTGACCAGAGATTCCTGTTCATCATGTAGATTGAAGTGATCTGCACTTGAGGAGTGATGTATGTGTACCTCAAGTAGATATAGAATACTGAAAGGTTTGATGGTATAGTTCATATTAATGTTGATTAAGTTTGGGTGTATGTAGATTGTACTGATGTACGGTTGATGTGTACCTCAAGTAAACATAGACTACTGAAAGGTTTGATGATAATACAGATCTACGTTGTTTAAGTTTGGGTGTATGTAGATTGAAGTGATTTGCACTTGAGGATCGGTGTGCCTGAAGTAGACATAGACTTCTGAAAGGTTTGATGGTATAGTACATATTAATGTTGATTAAGTTTGGGTGTATGTAGATTGACGTTATCTGCACTTGAGGTACGGTTGATTTGTACCTCAAGTAGACATAGACTACTGAAAGGCTTGATAGTAATACAGATTAATGATGATTAATTTTGGGTGTATGTAGATTAAACTGATCTGCAGTTGAGGTACTATTGACGTGTACCTCAAGTAGACATAGACTACTGAAAGGTTTAATGGTAAAATACAGATTAATGTTGATTAAGTTTGGGTGTATGAAGATTGAATTGGTCTGTACTTGAGGTACAAATGACGTGTACTGCATGAAGACAAAGCCTTCAAAGTTTCGATGGTAATAGACATTAATATTTATCATATTTGGATGTATGTAGATTGAATTGATCTGTACCTGAGGTGCAGTTGATGATTACCTCAAGTAGACAGGTTCCTTCGAATGTTTCAATGGTAACATACATCAGTATTCATCAGGGATGGTTGTATGTAGATTCAATCGGTATGTACTTGAGGTACATTTGATGTGTACTTCGAGCAGAAAGAACAAGAATATCATTGTAAGATAACCAGGAGGAAGCCTAATCAATCTCTGTGTAAGGTGACCAGAGGTAACCAAAGTGAATATCAGTGTAATATGACCAGAGGTAACCAAATTAAGCATATGTGTAAGGTGACCAGAGCATCCGTGTAAGGTAACCAGAGGTTGCAATAGTCAATTTCTGTGTAAGGTGAGCAGAAATAATAAAAACAGATTCTCTGTTAGGCGAGCATGGGTTACCAAAGTCAACATATGTCTTATTATGGTGAACAGAGGTTACCAAAGTCAATATACCTCTAAAGAGAACAACGGGAATTAAAGTCAACATATTTTTAAAGAGAACAATGGGAACCAAATTTTTGTTCTGTGACCAGAAGTAACCAAAGTCAATATCTGTGTCAATTGAGTAGATGCAACAAAAGTCATTATATCGTCAAGGTGACCAGAGGTAACCAAATCAAACATTTTTGTAAGGTGACCAGAACATCAGTGTAAGGTAACCAGAGGTAACAATAGTCAATATCTGTGTAAGGTGAGCAGAAGTAACAAAAACACAATATCTGTTGGGCGAGAATGGGTAACCAAAGTCAACATATGTGTACTGATGGTGAACAGAGGTAACAATAGTCAATATCTGTCGTCTAAAGAGAACAACGGGAACCAATATCAACATTTGTCTAAAGAGAACAAAGGGAACCGAATCTGTGTTCGGTGACCAGAAGTAACCAAAGTCAATATCTTTGTCAATTGAGTAGATGTAATCAAAGTCATTATATGTGTTATGTGACCAGAGTTTACCAAGTTAGATATATGTGTAAAGTGAACAGAACATCAGGATACTGTGACCAGAGATAAATCTAACCATAGTCAATATCTGTGTATTGTGATCAGAGGTAAAGAAATCGATATATGTGATAGGTGATATTGTGTAACTAAAGTAAACATCTGTGTAAGTAAGGTGACCAGAGATTACCACAGTCATATCTGTCTAAAACGTACCAGATTATCATTGTAAGTTGACCAGGGGAAGCATAGTCAATATCTGTAAAAGGTGACTTGAGGTACAGTTGATGTGTACGTCGAGTAGAAAAGCCTGTCGAATGTTTTAATTGTAATACACATTAATGTTCCTTAAGTTTTGGTTCATGTAAACGTAGTTGGTCTATACTTGAGGTACAAATGATCTGCACCTCAAGTAGATAAATCCTTTCGAATGTTTCAATGATAACACACATTTAGTATTCATCAGGATTGGTTGTATGTAGATTCAATCGGTCTGTACTTGAGGTACAGTTGATGTGTACGGCGAGTAGACAAAGCCTGTCGAATATTTTGATTGTAATATTCATTAATGTTCCTTATGTTTTGGTTTATGTAAACGTATTTGGTTTGTACTGGAGGTTCAGTTGATTTGTACGTCAAGTAGAAAAAGCCTGTCTTGGACATTCCTGTTTATTAGGTCCGAGTTTATGAAAATTGAATTGGTCTGCACTTGAGGTACAGATGATATGTTCTTAATTTATACAAAGCCTTCCAAAGTTTTCATGGTAATATACATTATTATTCGTTATATTTGGGTGTTTGTAGATTTAATTGGTCTGAACTCGAGGTACAGTTGATGTGAACCACAAGTAGACAAAGCCTGTCGAAAGTTTTGATGCTAATACACATCAATATTCATCAGAGTTGGGTGTATGTAGATTGAATTGGTCTGTACTTGATGTGCAGTTGATGTGTACCTCAAGAAGATAAAGCTTTTTAAAAAGTTTTAATGGTAACACGCATTAGTATTAATCAAGGTTAGTTGTATGTAGAATCAATCGGTCTGTAATTGAGGTACAGTTGATGTGTACGACGAGTAGCCTGTCGAATGTTTTGATTGTAATACACATTAATGTTCCTTATATTTTGGTTTATGTTAAATTAGTTGGTCTGTACTTGAGATTCAGTTGTTTTGACGTCAAGTAGAAAAAAACTGTCAAAATTGTTGTAGGTAATAGACATCACTTGTCATTAGGTTCCAGTATATGAAAATTAAATTGGTCTGTACTTGATGTATAAATGATGTGTACTTCATGTATACAAAGCCTGTCCAAAGTTTTGATGGTAATATACATTAATAATTATTATATTTGGGTGTATAATGATTTAATTGGTCTCTACTTGACGCACAGTTGATGTGTACCTCAAGTAGACAAAGCCTGTCGAAAGTTTTGATGATAATACAGATCAATATTCATCAGAGTTGGTTGTATGCAGATTTAATTGGTCTGCACTTGAGGTACAGGTGATGTGTGCCTCAAGTAGACCAAGCCTTTCGAAAGTATTAATGGCAACACACGCTTATATTCATAAGTGTTGGTTGTATGTTGATTCAATTGGTCTGTACTTGAGGTACAGTTGATGTGTACGTCGAGTAGACAAAGCCTGTCAATTGTTTTGATAGTAATACACATTAATCTTCCTTAGGTTGTGGTTTATGTAAACGTTGTTGGCCTGTACGAAAAAAAAACTGTCAAAATTGTTGTTTTAAATAGACATTCCTGTTCATTAGCTTCGAGTGTATAAAAATTGAATTGGTCTGTACTTGAGGTGCGAATGATGTGTACTTCATGTAGACAAAGCCTGTCCAGCGCTTTGTTGGTAACATATATCAATATACATTTCATTTGGGTGTATGTAGATTGAATTTCTCTGTACTTGAGGTGCAGTTGATGTGAACCTCAAGTAGACAAAGCCTGTCGAAAGTTTTGATGGTAATACACATCAATATTCATCAAAGTTGGGTGTATGTACATGGAATTGGTCTGTACTTGAGGTACAGTTGATATGTACCTCAAGTAGACAAAGCTTCCGAAAGTTTTGGTGGTAATACACATGAATATTCAGCAAAGTGAGGTGTATGTAGATTGAATTGGTCTGTACTTGAGATCCAGTTAATTGTACGTCATGTATAAAACACTTGTCAAAATTGTTATGGTAATAAACATTCCTGTTCATTAGGTTTGAGTGTATGAAAATTGAATTTGACTTTTCTTAAAGTACAAATGATGTGTACTTCATATAGACAAAGCCTGTCCAATGTTTTGATGGTAATATACATTAATATTATTTTTGTTTGGGTGTATGTAGATTGAATTGGTCTGCACTTGAGGTACAGTTGATGTGTACCTCAAGTAGACCAAGCCTTTCGAAAGTTTTAATGGTAACACACATTAGTATTCACCAGGGTTGGTTGTATGTAGATTGAATCGGTCTGTACTTGAGGTACAGTTGATGTGTACTTCATATAGACAAAGCCTGTCGAATATTTTGATGGTAATACACATAAATATTCATCAGATTTGGGTGTATG
The DNA here is from genome assembly GCA_017311375.1 of Mytilus coruscus. Taxonomy (NCBI): domain Eukaryota; kingdom Metazoa; phylum Mollusca; class Bivalvia; order Mytilida; family Mytilidae; genus Mytilus; species Mytilus coruscus. The sequence continues at coordinate 64,472 of JAASAO010001060.1, read as the reverse complement.
TAGATTGAATTGGTCTGTACGTGAGGTACAGTTGATTTGTACATCTAGTAGACAAAGCCTTTCCGATAGTTTTGACGGTAATACACATCAATATTCATCAAAGTTGGGTGTATGTACATGAAATTGGTCTCTACTTGAGGTACAGTTGATGTGTACCTCAGGTACACAAAGCCTGTCGAAAGTTTTTATAGTAGTACACATCAATATTCATCAAAGTGAGGTGTATGTAGATTTAATTAGTCTTCACTTGAGGTAGAGTTGATGTGTACCTCAGGTACGCAAACCCTGTCGAAAGGTTGCTTGGTAATACACATCAATATTCATCAGAGTTGGGTGTATGTAAGTTGCAATGGTATGTACTAGAGGTACAGTTGATGTGTACCTCAAGTAGACCAAGCCTTTCGAAAGTTTTAATGGTAACACACATTAGTATTCACTAGGCTTGGTTGTATGTAGATTCAGTCGGTCTGTACTTGAGATACAGTTGATGTGTACTTCATATAGACAAAGCCTGTCGAATATTTTGATGGTAATACACATAAATATTCATCAGATTTGGGTGTATGTAGATTGAATTGGTCTGTACGTGAGGCACAGTTGATTTGTACCTCTAGTAGACAAAGCCTTTCCGAAAGTTTCGACGGTAATACACATCAATATTCATCAAAGTTAGGTGTATGTACATGGAATTGGTCTGTACTTGAGGTACAGTTGATGTATACCTCAGGTAGACAAAGCCTGTGAAAGTTTTGGTGGTAATACACATCAATATTTATCAGAGTTGGGTGTATGTAAGTTGCATTTGTCTGTACTTGAGTTACAGTTGATGTGTACCTGAAGTAGACAAAGCCTGTCCAAAGTTTGAATGGGAATACATATCAATATTCATGAAAGTTAGGTGTATGTACATGAAATTGGTCTGTATTTGAGGTACAGTTGGTATGTACCTCAGGTACACAAAGCCTGTCGAAAGTTTTTATACTAATACACACCAATATTCATCAAAGTGAGGTGTATATAGATTTAATTGGTCTGCACTTGAGGTACAGTTGATGTGTACCTCAGGTACGCAAACCCTTTCGAAAGTTTGCTTGGTAATACACATCAATATTCATCAGAGTTGGGTGTATGTTTGTTGCATTGGTATGTACTAGAGGTACAGTTGATGTGTACTTCAAGTAGACCAAGCCTTTCGAAAGTTTTAGTGGTAACACACATTAGTATTCACTAGGCTTGGTTGTATGTAGATTCAGTCGGTCTGTACTTGAGATACAGTTGATGTGTACGTCGAGTAGAAAAAGTATGTCGAAAGTTTTGATTGTAATACTAGAACACATTTATGTTCCTTATGTTTTTGCTCATGTAAACGTTGTTGGTCTGTTCCTGATGTTCAGTTGATTTGTTCGTCAAGTAGAAAAAGCCTGTCAAAAATGTTGTTGGTAATAGACATTCCTGTTCATTAGTTTCTATTGCATGAAGATTGAATTGGTCTGTACTTGAGGCGCAGTTGATGTGTACTTCATGTAGACAAAGCCTGTCGAATATTTTGATGGTAATACACATAAATATTCATCAGATTTGGGTGTATGTAGATTGAATTGGTTTGTACGTGAGGTACAGTTGATTTGTACCTCCAGTAGTCAAAGCCTTTTGAAAGTTTCGACGGTTATACACATCAATATTCATCAGAGTTCGGTGTATGTAGATTGAATTGGTCTCTACTTGAGGTGCAGTTGATGTGTACCTCCAGTAGACAAAGCCTTTCCGAAAGTTTCGACGGTTATACATATCAATATTTATCAGAGATGGGTGTATGTACATGAAATTGGTCTGTACTTGAGGTACAGTTGATATGTACCTCAGGCAGACAAAGCCTGTCCAAAGTTTTGATGGTAATACACGTCAATATTTATCAGAGTTGGGTGTATGTAAATTGCATTGGTCTGTACTTGAGGTACAGTTGATGTGTACCTCAGGTACACAAAGCCTGTCGAAAGTTTTTATAGTAATACACATCAATATTCATCAAAGTGAGGTGTATGTAGATTTTATTGGTCTTCACTTGAGGTACAGTTGATGTGTACCTCAGGTACGCAAACCCTATCGAAAGTTTGCTTGGTAATACACATCAATATTCATCAGAGTTGGGTGTATGTAAGTTGCATTGGTATGTACTAGAGGTACAGTTGATGTGTACCTCTAGTAGACCAAGCCTTTCGAAAGTTTTAATGGTAACACACATTAGTATTCACAAGGCTTGGTTGTATGTAGATTCAGTCGGTCTGTACCTGAGATACAGTTGATGTGTACTTCATGTAGACAAAGCCTGTCGAATATTTTGATGGTAATACACATAAATATTCATCAGATTTGGGTGTATGTAGATTGAATTGGTTTGTACGTGAGGTACAGTTGATTTGTACCTCCAGTAGACAAAGCCTTTCCGAAAGTTTCGACGGTTATACACATCAATATTCATCAGAGTTGGGTGTATGTAGATTGAATTGGTCTCTACTTGAGGTGCAGTTGATGTGTACCTCAGGTAGACAAAGCCTGTCGAAAGTTTCGACGGTTATACATATCAATATTTATCAGAGATGGGTGTATGTACGGGTGTATGTAGATTGAATTGGTCTCTACTTGAGGTGCAGTTGATGTGTACCTCAGGTAGACAAAGCCTGTCGAAAGTTTTGATGGTAATACATATCAATATTTATCAGAGATGGGTGTATGTACATGCTATTGGTCTGTACTTGAGGTACAGTTAATGTGTACCTCAGGCAGACAAAGCCTGTCCAAAGTTTTGATGGTAATACACATCAATATTTATCAGAGTTGGGTGTATGTAAATTGCATTGGTCTGTACTTGAGGTACAGTTGATGTGTACCTCAGGTACACAAAGCCTGTCGAAAGTTTTTATAGTAATACACATCAATATTCATCAAAGTGAGGTGTATGTAGATTTTATTGGTCTTCACTTGAGGTACAGTTGATGTGTACCTCAGGTACGCAAACTCTGTTGAAAGTTTGCTTGGTAATACACATCAATAAAATTGAGAATGGAAATGGGGAATGTGTCAAAGAGACAACAACCCGACCACAGAACAGACAACAACAGAAGGTCACCAATAGGTCTTCAATGCAGCGAGAAATTCCCGCACCCGGAGGCGTCCTTAAGCTGGTCCCTAAACAAATATATATACTGGTTCAGTGATAATGGACGTCATACTAAACTCCTAATTATACACAAGAAACTAAAAGTAAAAATAATACAAAACTAACAAAGGCCAGAGGCTCCTGACTTGGGACAGGCGCAAAAATGCGGCGGGGTTAAACATGTTTATGAGATCTCAACCCTCCCCCTATACCTCTAGCCAATGTAGAAAAGTAAACGCATAACAATACGCACATTAAAAGTCAGTTAAAGAGAAGTCTGAGTCCGATGTCAGAAGATGTAACAAAAGAAAATAAACAAAATGACAATAATACATAAATAACAACAGACTACTAGCAGTTAACTGACATGCCAGCTCCAGACCTCAATTAAACTGATTGAAAGATTATGTCTTCATCATATGAATATCAGGCACAATCCCTCCCGTTAGGGGTTTAGTATCATACCATCATAAAATATATGAGAAGAGCATAACCCGTGTCATGCCAACAACTGGTTTTAAATAAATGTGTTTAGTTCCGATGCAAAGACCCTATAAGTGAATCAATATTAAAGCCAAAATATGCAATCTTTAATGACCTGACAACAGTATCGTAACTATATCCCTTCTTAATAAGTCTATTTAAAGGTTTTGTTAGCTTCTGAGGTGAATACTGACATTTTAGTGCTTTATAAAGAATATTACCATAAAAGATTGGATGTGAAATACCCGAACGTATAAGAAGTCTGCATGTTGAGCTATATTTACGAATGATGTCCTTGTACCGATGATAAAATTTAGTAAATGTTTTGACTAGTTTGTGATATCGAAAACCCTGGTGTAATAATTTTCTGTAATACATAAATTTCTTTCGTTAAAATCTGAAACGTTGTTACATACACGAGCGAATCGTACAAGTTGAGATATATAAACACCGTAAGATGGTGACAAGGAACGTCACCATCTAAAATGGATAATTAACGATAGGAAATGAAAATTATCTCTTTTATCATAAATTTTTGTATTAAGCTTTCCGTTAATGATATAGATATCAAGATCGAGGAAAGGGCAGTGGTCATTGTTAGTATTAGCTTTATTTAAAGTAAGTTCAACAGGATAAATTTCTTTAGTATACATACTGAAGTCGTCATTATTGAGAGCCAATATATCATCCAAATATCTAAAAGTATTATTAAATTTTTGTATCAGATGTTGTTTCGATGGGTCTTTGCTGATTTTAGTCATAAATTGTAACTCATAGCAATACAAAACAGGTCCGCAATAAGTGGTGCACAGTTAGTCCCCATTGGAATTCCGATAACCTGACGATATACGGAATCTCCAAAGCGAACAAAAATATTATCTAGTAAAAATTCAAGGGCAGATATAGTATCAAAGCATGTCCAATTGACATAGTTCTTTTGTTTATTGCTACTAAAAAATGACCTAAAAGAGTTAGAACATATGTATTCACATTCTGACTTTTAAATGCCCATTTAATTAGGTGTGTGAATTTTTCTTAATGAGAATGTGAGGCAATGTGGTATACAGGGTAGAAAAATCAAAACTTTGAACAGATTCAAAATCACCAATATAAGCATGCAATTTATCAAGTACTTCCAACGAGTTTTTGACACTCCAAAAGTAATTAATTCCACTATTTTCAAAGGCCTTATTTGAACAATTTATTATCAGGTTTTGATTGTACCAAGTGAACTGGTAAGAAGAATAGACAATTTAGTAGTGGAACAATGGCTTGAAGACGAAATAAATCTATATTTGTAAGGTGTTTTATGTAGCTTCGGAAGCCAGTACATAGTTGGGACTTTCGTTGTATTTGGTTCTGCTTGTAAAGAGGTAGCTAAAAGTTTATGTTTGTTACAGATGTCGTTTTCTGAAAATGGAGTCAGTTGGAATGTTGGTAAATTGGTGATTTCTTTTTTCAAAACCTCAATGTAAAATTTACGTCAAACAATAATGATATTATTAGCAGCTTTATCGGCCGGGACAAAAACAAATTCCTTGGCTAGTTCTTTAAGTTTATGTTTGATACGAGAAATAGGTTTATTATGGTTGTTGTTAAGAGTAAAATGTTCTTTAAAATGTTGAATACGTATATCAACTATGTTCATTACTAAATTAAAAAAAGAGTCCAAAGATTTTTTGTCAGCTTTTTCCCGTTTTATCCATTTTAAACAGTAAGTACGGAGTGAGTCGTGGATGATATTACGACACTCATTCCAATTAATGATTGACGGGGGACGATATTTAGGTCCTTTACTGAGGAATGATTTTAACTCTCGGTCTTGAACGATGTTAAGATTTCCTGTTATAACATGGGAAATGGGTCCATAAATGTATTCGGAATTACTGCAATTACATGAAGTAGGTGTATTTTCACTGATATTAACATCTTTACACAATTGGCTATAATTAAACACATATTTCCGGGTAGATTTCTTGTAAATATAACAAATAAGAGGGAGCTCAGTATTATCAAAATATCCAGGAATTTGTTCTTTAACAGAATGGTCGTTAAAAATACCGGCAATATTTACAAAATCAAAACCTTTATTGACATACTTTATTTTAATAAAATGTTTTTTATGATCTTCAGGGCGATCAATTTTGGGAAACAGTTTAGAATAACAATATGCCATTATAATTTGAACGATTTCATACTTAGGACTGCTATATGAAATTGTGTTGCAATCCTCTAAAATTTTATTTAACTTATTAACCGGTAATGAACAGAGCATTGTTAACAGATAATGTCTGCCATTGTTTTTTGAAATAGAAATTAGGTCCGAAATATTTGTATGATTGGTCCGAAATTTTCTTTGATTGCGATTTTTTCTACGACCATGAGAACGGTTTTTACGAACAGTTTTAGAAACTATATCCAAAATGTTAACAGAATCGGTTCTTGATATATTACCAATTCCCATGATATTATCATTAAGACCGAGAGGGTAGACTGTCTGTAATTTTTTAATCCAATTTAATTCAATTATTTTCCGTGATCGTACAAACTTTGAATGAGATTCACCAGGCTGCTTATTTACTACTTCTAAAGGTTGAACTGTTAAATATTTAATAGGATGATTGTGATTATTAAGGTGTTGATAAATGATACTTTTGAATTTATTGGGTCTTTTAAAACGATACAGGTGTTCTTGCGTGCGTTTAGATAAAATCGCCCAGTTTCACCTACGTACTGAATACCGCATCCCGGTTTGTTTCATGTGAGTAAATAAATAATACTGTTTGTTTTTCAAGTTATATCAGTTTCAAAATTTAAAGAAAATGTGCGACCATTAAACGTGGACCTCACCGTATTGTTGGTGGAAAGACGGGGACATGTAAGTCATTTTTTGGCATGACACTTATCGATAGAAGGGTAACCACGATTTTTATTGTTAAAAATGTTAGCGATGGTAGTATTTTTAGATAAGCGATTTTGAAGATTGAGACGTGTAGATACCCTTTGAACGAGTTTAGTATTTAATATTTTTCCATTTCTAAGCTTCATATTTGTTTTTTGTTTGTGGATTTTATTAGAAAGGAGCAAAGACTGGCGTCCATAATATGAACCAGCATACAATCAATTAAATTATGTAAAAATGATAATTCTGTTCGGCTAAAGATGTCAAACGCTATCCGTCATTAATTACCCGAAAAATAAAACAAAAGATAGGGTATATCAGGGTAGCGACTGACGTCTGACTAAATAGTAGAATGGGGCTGAAAATTGAAATACTACTTTTTGATAAATATTCCTAAAGTAATGAACTAGAGAAGTTCTCGCTCGGACACACACTCCATAATCTAGTATATTATAAGATGTTCATCAGAGTTGGGTGTATGTAAGTTGCATTGGTATGTACTAGAGGTACAGTTGATGTGTACCTCAAGTAGACCAAGCCTTTCGAAAGTTTGAATGGTAACACACATTAGTATTCACTAGGCTTGGTTGTATGTAGATTCAGTCGGTCTGTACTTGAGATAGAGTTGATGTGTACTTCATGGTGACAAAGCCTGTCGAATATTTTGATGGTAATACACATAAATATTCATCAGATTTATGTGTCTGTAGATTAAATTGGTCTGTACGTGAGGTACAGTTGATTTGTACCTCCAGTAGACAAAGCCTTTCCGAAAGTTTCGACGGTAATACACATCAATATTCATCAAAGTTAGGTGTATGTACATGGAATTGGTCTGTATTTGAGGTACAGTTGATGTGTACCTCAGGTACACAAAGCCTGTCAAAAGTTATGATGGTAATACACATCAATATTCATCACAGTTGGGTGTATGTAGATTGAATTGGTCTCTATTTGAGGTGCAGTTGATGTGTACCTCAGTTAGACAAAGCCTGTCGAAAGTTTTGATGGTAATACACATCAATATTTATCAGAGTTGGGTGTATGTAAGATGCATTTGTCTGTACTTGAGTTTCAGTTGATGTGTACCTGAAGAAGACAAAGCCTGTCCAAAGTTTGAATGGGAATACACATCAATATTCATCAAAGTTGGGTGTATGTACATGAAATTGGTCTGTACTTGAGGTACAGTTGATGTGTACCTCAGGTACGCAAAGCCTGTCGAAAGTTTTTATAGTAATACACACCAATATTCATCAAAGTGAGGTGTATATAGATTTAATTGGTCTACAATTGAGGTACAGTTGATGGGTACCTCAGGTAAACAAAGCCTGTCAAAAGTTATGATGGTAATACACATCAATATTCATCAGAGTTGGGTGTATGTACATTACATTGGTCTCTACTTGAGGTGCAGTTGATGTGTACCTCAGGCAGACAAAGCCTATCGAAAGTTTTGATGGCAATACACATCAATATTTATCAGAGATGGGTGTATGTAAGTTGCATTTGTCTGTACTTGAGTTACAATTGATGTGTACCTCAAGTAGACCAAGCCTGTCGAAAGTTTGAATGGTAATACACACATTAATGTTCACTAGGTTGGTTGTATGTAAATTCAGTTGGTCTGTTCTTGAGATTCAGTTTATTTGTTCGTCATGGTGACAAAGCCTGTCAAAAATTTTGATGGTAATAGACCTTCTTATTCATTAGTTTATGTTGTCTGTAGATTGAATTGGTCTGTACTTGAGGTACAGTTGATGTGTACTTCATGTAGACAAAGCCTGTCGAATATTTTGATGGTAATACACATCAATATTCATCAAAGTTAGGTGTATGTACATGGAATTGGTCTGTACTTGAGGTACAGTTGATGTGTACCTCAGGTACGCTAAGCCTGTCAAAAGTTATGATGGCAATACATCATCAATATTCATCAGAGTTGGGTGTATGTAGATTGAATTGGTAATACACATCAATACTTGAGGATGCAGTTGATGTGTTGACCTGTACCTGAAGTAGACAAAACCTGTCCAAAGTTTGAATGGGAATACACATCAATATTCATCAGAGTTGGGTGTATGTAAATTGCATTGGTCTGTACTTGAGGTACAGTTGATGTGTACCTCAGGTACGCAAAGCCTGTCGAAAGTTTTTATAGTAATACACATCAATATTCATCAAAGTGAGGTGTATGTAGATTTAATTGGTCTACAATTGAGGTACAGTTGACTTGAGGTGTCAGTTGATGTGTACCTCAGGTACACAAACCCTGTCGAAAGTTTGATTGGTAATACACATCAATATTCATCAGAGTTGGGTGTATGTAAGTTGCATTGGTATGTACTAGAGGTACAGTTGATGTGTACCTCAAGTAGACCAAGCCTTTCGAAAGTTTTAATGGTAACACACATTAGTATTCACTAGGCTTGGTTGTATGTAGATTCAGTCGGTCTGTACTTGAGATACAGTTGATGTGTACTTCATGTAGACAAAGCCTGTCGAATATTTTGATGGTAATACACATAAATATTCATCAGATTTGGGTGTATGTAGATTGAATTGGTCTGTACGTGAGGTACAGTTGATTTGTACCTCCAGTAGACAAAGCCTTATCGAAAGTTTCGACGGTAATACACATCAATATTCATCAAAGTTAGGTGTATGTACATGGAATTGGTCTGTACTTGAGGTACAGTTGATGTGTACCTCAGGTAGACAAAGCCTGTCAAAAGTTATGATGGTAATACACATCAATATTCATCAGAGTTGGGTGTATGTAGATTGAATTGGTCTCTACTTGAGGTGCAGTTGATGTGTACCTCAGGTAGACAAAGCCTGTCGAAAGTTTTGATGGTAATACACATCAATATTTATCAGAGTTGGGTGTATGTAAATTGCATTGGTCTGTACTTGAGGTACAGTTGATGTGTACCTCAGGTACACAAAGCCTGTCGAAAGTTTTTATAGTAATACACATCAATATTCATCAAAGTGAGGTGTATGTAGATTTAATTGGTCTTCACTTGAGGTACAGTTGATGTGTACCTCAGGTACGCAAACCCTGTCGAAAGTTTGCTTGGTAATACACATCAATATTCATCAGAGTTGGGTGTATGTAAGTTGCATTGGTATGTACTAGAGGTACAGTTGATGTGTACCTCAAGTAGACCAAGCCTTTCGAAAGTTTTAATGGTAACACACATTAGTATTCACTAGGCTTGGTTGTATGTAGATTCAGTCGGTCTGTACTTGAGATACAGTTGATGTGTACTTCATGTATACAAAGCCTGTCGAATATTTTGATGGTAATACACATAAATATTCATCAGATTTGGGTGTATGTAGATTGAATTGGTCTGTACGTGAGGTACAGTTGATTTGTACCTCCAGTAGACAAAGCCTTTCCGAAAGTTTCGACGGTAATACACATCAATATTCATCAAAGTTAGGTGTATGTACATGGAATTGGTCTGTACTTGAGGTACAGTTGATGTGTACCTCAGGTAGACAAAGCCTGTCAAAAGTTATGATGGTAATACACATCAATATTCATCAGAGTTGGGTGTATGTAGATTGAATTGGTCTCTACTTGAGGTGCAGTTGATGTGTACCTCAGGTAGACAAAGCCTGTCGAAAGTTTTGATGGTAATACACATCAATATTTATCAGAGTTGGGTGTATGTAAGTTGCATTGGTCTGTACTTGAGGTACAGTTGATGTGTACCTCAAGTAGACAAAGCCTGTCGAAAGTTTTGATGGTAATACACATCAATATTCATCAAAGTTGGGTGTATGTAGATTGAATTGGTCTGTACTTGAGGTACAGTTGATGTGTACCTCAGGTACGCAAAGCCTGTTGAAAGTTATAATGGTAATACACATTAATATTCATCAGGGTTGGGTGTATGTAGATTCAATTGGTCTGTACTTGAGGTACAGTTGATGTGTACCTCGAGACAAAGCCTGTCGAAAGTTTTGATTGTAATACACATCAATATTCACTAGGTTTTTGTTTATGTAGATTTGTTGGTCTGTACTTGAGATTCAGTTGATGTGTACTTCAAACAAAGCCTATCGAAATTTTTGATGGTAATACACATTCCTATTCATCAGATTTATGTGTGTGTAAATTGAATTGGTCTGTACTTGAGGTACAAATGATATGTACCTCATGTAGACAAAGCCTGTCCAAAGTTTTGTTGGTAATACAATCAATATTCATCAAAGTTGGGTGTATGTACATGGAATTGGTCTGTATTTGAGGTACAGTTGATGTGTACCTGAAGTGCACACAGCCTGTCGAAAGTTTTGATGGTAATACACATCTATATTCATCAAAGTGAGGTGTATGTAGATTGAATTGGTCTGTACTTGAGGTACAGTTGATGTGTACCTCAGGTAGACAAATCCTGTCGAAAGTTTCATTGATAACTCACATCAATATTTATCAGAGTTGGTTGTATGTAGATTCTATTTGTCTGTACTTGAGTTTCAGTTGATGTGTACCTGTCCAGTCGACAAAGCCTGTCGAAAGTTTGAATGGGAATACACATTAATATTCATCAGGTTTTGTTTATGTTATGAAATTGGTCTGTATCTGAGGTTCAGTTGATGTGTACCTCAGGTAGACAAAGCCTGTCGAAAGTTCTTATAGTAATACACAAATATTCATCAGATTTATGTGTATATAGATTTAATTGGTCTGTACTTGAGGTACAGTTGATGGGTACCTCAGTAGACAAAGCCTGTCAAAAGTTATGATGGTAATACACATCAATATTCATCAGAGTTGGGTGTATGTACATTGGTCTCTACTTGAGGTGCAGTTGATGTTCAGGCAGACAAAGCCTATCAAAGTTTTGATGGCTATACACATCAATATTTATCAGAGATGGGTGTATGTAAGTTGCATTTGTCTGTACTTGAGTTACAATTGATGTGTACCTAAAGTAGACAAAGCCTGTCCAAAGTTTGAATGGGAATACACATCAATATTCATCAACATTGGGTGTATGTACATGAAATTGGTCTGTACTTGAGTTACAGTTGATGTGTACCTCAGGTACGCAAAGCCTGCCGAAAGTTTTTATAGTAATACACATCAATATTCATTAAAGTGAGGTGTATGTAGATTTAATTGGTCTTCACTTGAGGTACAGTTGATGTGTACCTCAGGTACGCAAACCCTGTCGAAAGTTTGCTTGGTGATACACATCAATATTCATCAGAGTTGGGTGTATGTAATTTGCATTGGTATGTACTAGAGGTACAGTTGATGTGTACCTCAAGTAGACCAAGCCTTTCGAAAGTTTTAATGGTAACACACATTAGTATTCACTAGGCTTGGTTGTATGTAGATTCAGTCGGTCTGTACTTGAGATACAGTTGATGTGTACGTCGAGTAGAAAAAAGTCTGTCGAAAGTTTCGATTGTAATACTAGAACACATTAATGTTCCTTATGTTTTGCTCATGTAAACGTTGTTGGTCTGTTCCTGATGTTCAGTTTATTTGTTCGTCAAGTAGAAAAAGCCTGTCAAAAAATGTTGTTGGTAATAGACCTTCTTGTTTATTAGTTTCTATTGCATGAAGATTGAATTGGTCTGTACTTGAGGCGCAGTTGATGTGTACTTCATGTAGACAAAGCCTGTCGAATATTTTGATGGTAATACACATAAATATTCATCAGATTTGGGTGTATGTAGATTGAATTGGTCTGTACGTGAGGTACAGTTGATTTGTACCTCCAGTAGACAAAGCCTTTCCGAAAGTTTCGACAGTAATACACATCAATATTCATCAAAGTTAGGTGTATGTACATGGAATTGGTCTGTACTTGATGTACTGTTGATGTGTACCTCAGGTACGCTAAGCCTGTCAAAAGTTATGATGGTAATACACATCAATATTCATCAGAGTTGGGTGTATGTACATTGCATTGGTCTGTACTTGAGGTACAGTTGATGTGTACCTCAGGAACACAAAGCCTGTCGAAAGTTTTTATAGTAATACACATTTATATTCATCAAAGTGAGGTGTATGTAGATTTAATTGGTCTTCACTTGAGGTACAGTTGATGTGTACCTCAGGTACGCAAACCCTGTCGAAAGTTTGCTTGGTAATACACATCAATATTCAACAGAGTTGGGTGTATGTAAGTTGCATTGGTATGTACTAGAGGTACAGTTGATGTGTACCTCAAGTAGACCAAGCCTTTCGAAAGTTTTAATGGTAACACACATTAGTTTTCACTAGGCTTGGTTGTATGTAGATTCAGTCGGTCTGTACTTGAGATACAGTTGATGTGTACTTCATGTAGACAAAGCCTGTCGAATATTTTGATGGTAATACACATAAATATTCATCAGATTTGGGTGTATGTAGATTGAATTGGTCTGTATGTGAGGTACAGTTGATTTGTACCTCCAGTAGACAAAGCCTTAACGAAAGTTTCGACGGTAATACACATTAATATTCATCAAAGTTAGGTGTATGTACATTGCATTGGTCTGTACTTGAGGTACAGTTGGTGTGTACCTCAGGTAGACAAAGCCTGTCAAAAGTAATGATGGTAATACACATCAATATTCATCAGAGTTGGGTGCATCTAGATTGAATTGATCTCTACTTGAGGTGCAGTTGATGTGTACCTCAGGTAGACAAAGCCTGTCGAAAGTTTTGATGGTAATACACATCAATATTTATCAGAGATGGGTGTATGTAAATTGCATTGGTCTGTACTTGAGGTACAGTTGATGTGTACCTCAGGAACACAAAGCCTGTCGAAAGTTTTTATAGTAATACACATTAATATTCATCAAAGTGAGGTGTATGTAGATTTAATTGGTCTTCACTTGAGGTACAGTTGATGTGTACCTCAGGTACGCAAACCCTGTCGAAAGTTTGCTTGGTAATACACATCAATATTCAACAGAGTTGGGTGTATGTAAGTTGCATTGGTATGTACTAGAGGTACAGTTGATGTGTACCTCAAGCAGACCAAGCCTTTCGAAAGTTTTAATGGTAACACACATTAGTTTTCACTAGGCTTGGTTGTATGTAGATTCAGTCGGTCTGTACTTGAGATACAGTTGATGTGTACTTCATGTAGACAAAGCCTGTCGAATATTTTGATGGTAATAAACATAAATATTCATCAGATTTGGGTGTATATAGATTGAATTGGTCTGTACGTGAGGTACAGTTGATTTGTACCTCCAGTAGACAAAGCCTTAACGAAAGTTTCGACGGTAATACACATTAATATTCATCAAAGTTAGGTGTATGTACATTGCATTGGTCTGTACTTGAGGTACAGTTGGTGTGTACCTCAGGTAGACAAAGCCTGTCAAAAGTAATGATGGTAATACACATCAATATTCATCAGAGTTGGGTGCATGTAGATTGAATTGATCTCTACTTGAGGTGCAGTTGATGTGTACCTCAGGTAGACAAAGCCTGTCGAAAGTTTTGATGGTAATACACATCAATATTTATCAGAGATGGGTGTATGTAAATTGCATTGGTCTGTACTTGAGGTACAGTTGATGTGTACCTCAGGTACACAAAGCCTGTCGAAAGTTTTTATAGTAATACACATTAATATTCATCAAAGTGAGGTGTATGTAGATTTAATTGGTCTTCACTTGAGGTGCAGTTGATGTGTACTTCAGGTACGCAAACCCTGTCGAAAGTTTGCTTGGTAATACACATCAATATTCATCAGAGTTGGGTGTATGTAAGTTGCATTGGTATGTACTAGAGGTACAGTTGATGTGTACCTCAAGTAGACCAAGCCTTTCGAAAGTTTTAATGGTAACACACATTAGTATTCACTAGGCTTGGTTGTATGTAGATTCAGTCGGTCTGTACTTGAGATACAGTTGATGTGTACTTCATGTAGACAAAGCCTGTCGAATATTTTGATGGTAATACACATAAATATTCATCAGATTTGGGTGTATATAGATTGAATTGGTCTGTACGTCAGGTACAGTTGATTTGTACCTCCAGTAGACAAAGCCTTTACGAAAGTGTCGACGGTAATACACATCAATATTCATCAAAGTTAGGTGTACGTACATGGAATTGGTCTGTACTTGAGGTACAGTTGATGTGTACCTCAGGTAGACAAAGCCTGTCAAAAGTTATGATGGTAATACACATCAATATTCATCAGAGTTGGGTGTATGTAGATTGAATTGGTCTCTACTTGAGGTGCGGTTGATGTGTACCTCAGGTAGACAAAGCCTGTCGAAAGTTTTGATGGTAATACACATCAATATTTATCAGAGATGGGTGTATGTAAGTTGCATTGGTCTGTACTTGAGGTACAAATGATGTGTTCCTCAAGTATTCAAAGCCTGTCGAAAGTTTTGATAGTAATACACATTAATATTTATCAGAGCTGGGTGTATATAGATTGAATTCGTCTGTACTAGAGGTACAGTTGATGTGTACCTCAAGTAGACCAAGCCTTTAGACAGTTATAATGGTAAAACACATTAGTATTCACCAGGGTTGGTTGTATGTAGATTCAATCGGTCTGTACTTCAGGTACAGTTGATGTGTACGTCGAGAAGCCTGTCTAATGTTTTGATTGTAATACATCAATGTTCCTTATGTTTTTTTGTTTATGCAAACGTTGTTGGTCTGTACCTGATGTTCAGTTGAAAAAGTAAAAAAGCCTGTCAAAATTGTTGTTGGTAATAAACATTCCTGTTCATTAGTTTCTATTCTGTGAAAATTGAATTGGTCTGTCCTTGAGGTACAAATGATATGTACTTCATGCAGACAAAGCCTGTCCAATGTTTTGTTGGTAACATATATCAATATTCATTGCATTTGGGTGTATGTAGATTGAATTTCTCTGTACTTGGTGTGCAGTTGATGTGTACCTAAAGTAGACAAAGCCTTTCGAATGTTTTGATGGTAATACACATCAATATTCATCCGAGTTGGGTTATGTAGATTGACTAGGTCTGTAATTGAGATACAGTTCATGTGTACCTCAAGTATACACATCCTTTCGAATATTTCATTGATAACTCACATTACTATTGACCAGGGTTGGTTGTATGTAGATTCTATCGGTCTGTACTTGAGGAACAGTTGATGTGTACGTCCAGTCGACAAAGCCTGTCGAATGTTTTGATTTTAATACACATTAATGTTCCTTAGGTTTTTGTTTATGTTAACGTTGTTGGTCTGTATCTGATGTTCAGTTGATTTGTACCTCAAGCAGACAAAGCCTTTCGAAAGTTTCGATAGTAATACACATCAATATTCATCAAAGTTGGGTGTATGTAGATTGAATTGTTCTTTACTTGAGGTCAGTTGATGTGAATATGTCACAGACCAATTCAACTTACATACATCCAACTCGAATGAATATTGATGTGTATTTCCTTCAAAACTTTCGAAAGGGTTTATCTACCTGAGGTACACACCAACTGCACCTCAAGTAGAGACCATTTCAATCTACATACACATCACTTTGATCAATATTAATGCGTATTACCATCAAAACTTTCGACAGCTATGTCTATTTGAGGTACACAACAACCGTAACTCAAGTGCAGACCAATTGAATATACAACCTAACTTTGATAAATATTGATGTGTAATAAAATCAAAACTTTCGACAGCTTTATCTACTTGAGGTGCACATCAAATTTACCTCAAGCGCAGATCAATTCAATATAAATATACCCAACATTGATGAATATTATTTTTTTCTACCAGCATAACTTTCGACAGGGTTTATCTTCCTGATGTAAAAATCAACTGTATCTCATTTACAGATCAATTCAATCTACATACACCTCACTTTGATGAATATTGATGTGCATTACCACCAAAACTTTTGACAGCTTTGTCTACTTGAGGTGCACATCAACTGCACCTCAAGTGCAGGCCAATTAAATCTTCAAACACCCAAATGCAATGAATATTGATGTATATTACCATCAAATTTTGAACAGGCTTTGTCCACATGAAGTACACATCATTTGCACCTCAAGTACAGACAAATTCAATCTTTATACAATTGAAACTAATGAACAGGAATGACTATTACCAACAACAATTTTGACAGGCTTTTTCTACTTGAAGTACATTTCAACTGAACTTGAGGTAAAGTTGATGTGTACGTCGAATAGAGAAAGCCGGTCGAATGTTTTGATTGTAATACACATTATTGTTCCTTGGATTTTGGTTCATGTAAACATAGTAGGTCTGTACTTGAGATTCAGTTGATTTGACGGTAAGGAGAAAAAAAAACTGTCAAAATTGTTATTGGTAATAGACATACCTGTTCATTAGGTTCGAGTGTTTGAAAATTGAATTGGTCTGTACTTGAGGTACAGTTGATGTGTACCTCAAGTAGACAAAGCCTGTCGAAAATTTTGATGGCAATACACATCAATATTCATCAGAGTTGGGTGCTTGTAGATTGACTTGGTCTGTACTTGAGGTACAGTTGATGTGTACGTCGAATAGAGAAAGCCGGTCGAATGTTTTGATTGTAATACACATTATTGTTCCTTGGATTTGATTCATGTAATGGTAGTAGGTCTGTACTTGAGATTCAGTTGATTTGACGTCAAGTAGAAAAAACTGTCAAAATTGTTGTTGGTAATAGACATGCATGTTCATTAGGTTCGAGTGTATGAAAATTGAATTAGTCTGTACCTGAGGTACAAATGATGTATACTTCATGTAGACAAAGCCTGTCCAAAGTTTTGATGGTAATATACATTGATATTCATTATATTTGGGTGTATGTAGATTGAATTGTCCTGTACTTAGATGCATTTGATGTGTACCTCAAGTAGACAAAGCCTGCCGAAAGTTTTGATGATAATACACATCAATATTTATCAAAGGTGGATGTATTAAGATTGAATTGGTCTGTACTTGAGGTTCAGTTGATGTCTTCCTCAAGCAGACAAATCCTTTCGAGAGTTGTAATGGTAACACACATTAGTATTCATTAAGGTTGGTCTGTACTTGAGATACAGTAGATGTGTAACTCAAGTAGACAAAGCCTGTCGAAAGTTTTGATGCTAATACACATCAATATTCATCAGAGTTGGGTGTATGTAGATTGAACTGGTCTGTACTTGATGTGCAGTTGATGTGTTCTTCAAGTAGACAAAGCCTGTCCAAAGTTTTAATGGTAATATACATTAATATGCATTATATTTGGGTGTACGTAGATTGAATTGTTTTGTACTTGAGGTGTAGTAGATGTGCACCTCAAGTAGACAAAACCTGTCGAAAGTTTTGACTATAAAACACTTCAATATTCATCAGGTGTGGGTGTATGTAGATTGAATTGGTCTGTATTTGAGGGACAGTTGATGAGTTCCTCAGGTAGACAAAGCCCATCGAAAGTTTTGATGGTAATACACATCAATATTCATCAGAGTTGGGTGTATGTAAGGTGCATTGGTCTGTACTTGAGGTGCAAATGATGTGTACTTCATGTAGACAAAGCCTGTCCAAAGTTTTGATGGTAATATACATTAATATTCATTATATTTGGTTGATGTAGATTGAATTGGTCTGTACTTGAGGTACAGTTGAAGTGTACGTCGAATAGAAAAAGCCGGTCGAATGATTTGATTGTAATACTCATTTTTGTTCCTTGGATTTTCGTTCATGTAAACATAATAGGTCTGTACTTGAGATTCAGTTGATTTGACTACACTATTTAAACCAAGTATACAATGTATGTTTTAATAAATAAACAATCAAACATCATAGTACTATCTTACTACACCATTAAAACCAATTATATCATGTATGTTTTATTAGATAAACCATCTAACATCACAGTACTATCTTTCTACACCATTAAAACCAATTATACCATGTATGTTTCAATAGATAAACCATCTAACATCATAGTACTATCTTACTACACCATTAAAACCAATTATATCGTGTTTGTTTCAATAGATAAACCATCTAACATCATAGTACTATCTAACTACACCATTAAAACCCAATTATACCATGTATGATTAAATAGATAAGCCATCTAACATCATAGCACTATCTTACTACACCATTAAAACCAATTACACCATGTATATTTCAATAGATAAACCATCTTACATCATAGTACTATCTTACTACACCATTACAACCAATTATACCATGTATGTCTCTATAAATAAACCATCTAACATAATATTACTATCTTACTACACCATTAAAACCAATTATATCGTGTTTGTTTCAATAGATAAACCATCCAACATCATAGTACTATCTTACTACACCATTAAAACCAATTATATCGTGCTTGTTTCAATAGATAAACCATCTAACATCACACTACTATCTTACTCTACCATTAAAACCAATTATATCATGTATGCTCAATAAATAAACCATCTAACATAATATTACTATCTTACTACACCATAAAACCAATTATATCGTGTTTGTGTCAATAGATAAACCATCTAACATCATAGTACTATCTTACTACACCATTAAAACCAATTATACCATGTATGTTTCAATAGATAAACCATCTAACATCATAGTACTATCTTACTTCACCATTAAAACCAATTATACCATGTATGTTTCAATAGATAAACCATCCAACATCACAGTACTTTCTTACTTCACCATTAAAACTAATTATACCATGTATCTTTCAGTAGATAAACCATCTAACATCCTAGTACTATCTCACTATACCATTAAAACCAATTATACCATGTATGTTTCAATAGATAAACCATCTAACATCACAGAAGTAACTTACTACACCATTAAAACCAATTATACCATGTATGTTTCAATAGATAAACAATCTAACATCACAGTACTTTCTTACTTTACCATTAAAACCAATCATACCATGTATGTTTCAATAGATAAACAATCTAACATCACAGTACTATCTTACTACATCATTAAAACCAATTATACCATGTATGTTTCAATAGATAAATCTGTCTAAGATCATAGTACTATCTTACTTCATCATTAAAACCATTTATAACATGTATGTTTCAATAGATAAACCATATATATCATAGTACTAACTTAATACACCATTAAAGCCAATTCTACCATGTATGTTTCAACATATAAACCATCTAACATCATAGTACTAACTTAATACACCATTAAAACCAATTATACCATGTATGTTTCAACAGATAAACCATCTAACATCATAGTACTATCTTACTACAGCATTATAACTAATTATACCATGTATGTTTCAAAAGATAAACAATCAAACATCATAGTACTGTCTTACTACACAATTAAAACCAATTATACAATGTATGCTTCAATAGATAAACCATTTTATATCATAGTACTATCTTACTACATCATTAAAACCAATAATACCATGTATCTTTCAATAGATAAACCGTCTAACATCATAGTACTATCTTACTACACCTCAAAACCAATTATACCTCGTATGATTCAATAGATAAACAACTAACATCATAGTACTATCTAACTACACCACTAAAACCAATTATACCATATATGTTTTTATTGAAAACCATCTAACATCATACTACTATCTTACTACATCATTAAAAGCAATTATACCATGTAAGTTTCAACAGATAAACCGTCTAACATCATAGTACTATCTTACTACATCATTAAACCCAATTATACCATGTATGTTTCAACATATAAACCATCTAACATCATCGTACTATCTTAAAACACCACTAAAACCAATTATACCATGTATGTTTCATTAAATAAACAGTCTAACATCATAGTTAGATCTTACTACACCATGAAAATCAATTATACCATGTATGTTTCAATAGTTAAACAATCTAACATCATAGTACTATCTTACTACACCATTAAAAGCAATTATACCATGTATGTTTCAATAGATCAACCACCTTATATCATAGTACTATCTTACTACATCATTTAAACCAATTATACCATGTATGTTTCAATAGATAAACCATCTAACGTCATAGCAATATCTTACTACATCTTAAAAACAATTATACCTCGTGTGTTTCAATAGATAAACCATCTAACACCATAGTACTATATTACTACACCATTAAACTAATTATACCATGTATGTTTCAACAGATAAACCGTCTAACATCATAGTACTATCTTACAACACCATTAAAACCAATTATACCATGTCTGTTTCAATAGAGAAAACAACTTACATCATATTACTCTCTTACTACATCATTAAAACCAATTATACCATGTATGTTTCAATAAATAAACCGTCTAACATCATAGTACTATCTTACTACACCATTAAAACCAATTATATCATGTATGTTTTAACAGATAAACCATGTAACATCATTATACTGTCTTACAACACCACTAAAACAAATTATACCACGTATGTTTCAAGAGATAAACCGTCTAACACCTTAGTACTATCTTACTACACCATTAAAACTAATTTTACCATGTCTGTTTCAATAGTTAAACCATCTAACATCATAGTACTATCTTACTACACCATTAAAACCAATTATACCATGTATCTTTTAATAGATAAACCGTCTAACATCATAGTACTATCTTACAACACCACTAAAACCAATTATACCATGTATGTTTCTAGAGATAAACCGTCTAACACCATAGTACTATCTTACTTCACCGTTAAAACTAATTATACCATGTATGTTTCAATAGTTAAACCATCTAACATCATAGTAATATCTTACTACACCATTAAAACCAATTATACCATGTATGTTTCAATAGATAAACAATCAAACATCAGAGTACTATTTTACTACATCTAAAAAAACTATTACACTATGTATGTTTCAAAAGATAAACCGTCTAATAGCATAGTACTATCTTACTACATTACTGAAACCAATTATACCATGTATGTCTCAATAGATAAACCATCTAACATCATATCACTAACTCACTATAGAATTAAAACCAATTATACCATGTATGTTTTAATAGATAAATCATCTAACGTGACAGTACTATCTTACTTCACCATTAAAACCAATTATACCATGTTTGTTTCGATAGATAAACCGTCTAACTTCATAGCAATATCTTATTACACCATTTAAGCAAAATATACCATGTATGTTTCAAGAGATATACCATCTAACATCATAGTAATATCTAACTACACCATTTAGACACAATATACCATGTATGTTTCAATAGATAAACCATCTAACATCATAGTACTATCTTACTACACAATTAAAACCAATTATACCATGTATGTTTTAATATATAAACCATCTAACATCATAGTACTATCTTACTACACCATCAAAACTAATTATACCATGAATGTTTCTATAGATAAACCGTCCAACATCATAGTAATATCTTACTACACCATTGAAACCAATTATACCATGTCTGTTTCAATAGATAAACCATCTAACATCATAGTACTATCTTACTACATCATTAAAACCAGTTATACCATGTATGTTTCAACATATAAACCGTCTAACATCATTGTACTATCTTAAAACACTACTAAAACCAATTATACCATGAATGTTTCATTAAATAAACAGTCTAACATCATCGTACCATCTTACTACACCATTGAAACCAATTATACCATGTATGTTTCAATAGATAAACCATCTTATATCATAGTACTATCTTACTACACCATTTACACCAATTATACCATGTAAGTACCAATAGATAAACCAATTATACTATGTATGTTTGTCTATATAAACCATCTAACATAATAGTACTGTCTTACTACACCATTAAAACCAATTATACCTGCACCATGTAGGTTTCAATAGATAAATCGTCTAATATCATAGTCCTATCTTACTACACCATCAAAACCAATTATACCATGTATCTTTCAATAGATAAACCATCTAACATCATAGTACTGTCTTACTACACCATTAAAACCAATGATACCATATATGTTTCAATATATAAACCAGCTAACATCATAGTACTATCTTACTACACCATTTACACCAATTATACCATGTATGTCTCAGTAGATAAACCATGCAACATCATAGTACTATCTTACTACACCATTAAAACCAATTATACCATGTATGTTTCAATAGGTAAACCGTCTGACAACATAGTACTATCTTACTTCACCACTAAAATCAATTGTACCATTTCAATAGATAAACCGTCTAATATCATAGTACTATCTCACTACACCATTAAAACCAATTATGTCATGTATGTTTCAATAGATAAATCGTCTAAAATCATGGTATAATCTTACTACATCATAAACACCAATAATACCATGTATATTTAAATAAATAAAACATCTAACATCATAGTACTATCTTACTACACCATTAAAACCAATTATACCATGTATGTTTCAATAGATAAACCATCTAAAATCACAGTACTATCTAACTACACCATAAAAACCAATCATAACATGTATGTTTCAATAGATAAGCCATCTAAGATCATAGTACTATCTTACTACACCATTAAAACCAATTATACCATGTATTTTTCAATAGATAAACCATCTAACATCACAGTACTATCTTACAACACCATTAAAATCAATTATATCATATATGTTTCAATAGATAAATCGTTTAAAATCATGGTGTAATCTACACCATTAAAACCAATTATACATTATATGTATCAATAGTTAAACCATCTAACATCACAGCACTTTCTTACTTCCACATTAAAACCAATTATACCATGTGTGTTTCAATAGATAAACCATCTAACATCATAGTACTATCTCACTACACCATTAAAACCAATTACATTATGTATGTTTCAATAGATAAACAGTCTAGCATCATAGTACTATCTTACTACACCATTAAAACCAATTATACATTATATGTATCAAAAGTTAAACCATCTAACATCACAGCACTTTCTTACTTCACCATTAAAACCAATTATACCATGTGTGTTTCAATAGATAAACCATCTAACATCATAGTACTATCTGACTACACCATAAAAACCAATCATAACATGTATGTTTCAATAGATAAACTGTCTAACATCATAGTACTATCTCACTACACCATAAAAACCAATTATACCATGTATGTTTCAATAGATAAACTGTCTAACATCATAGTACTATCTCACTACACCATAAAAACCAATTATACCATGTATGTTTCAATAGATATACCATCTAACATCATATTGCTATCTTACTACACCATTAAAACCAATTTTACAATGTATGGTTCAATAGATAAACCGTCTAACATCATAGTACTATCTTACTACACCATTAAAACCAATTATACCCTTTTCGTTTCGATAGATAAAACGTCTAACAACATGGTACTATTTTTCTACAACATTAAAACCAATTATACCGTGTTTGTTTCAATAGATAAAATTGAGAATAGTACAATATTACTACACCATTTAACGGAATTATACCATGTATGTTTCAATAGATATACCATCTAACATCATATTGCTATCTTACTACACCATTAAAACCAATTTTACCATGTATGGTTCAATAGATAAACCGTCTAACATCATAGTACTATCTTACTACACCATTAAAACCAATTATACCATTTATGTTTCGATAGATAAAACGTCTAACAACATGGTACTATTTTTCTACAACATTAAAACCAATTATACCGTGTTTGTTTCAATAGATAAAATTGAGAATAGTACAATATTACTACACCATTAAACGGAATTATACCATGTATGTTTCAATAGATGAACCATCTAGCATCATAGTACTATATTACTACACCATTAAATCCAATTATACCATGTATGTTTCAATAGGTAAATCATCTAACAGCATAGTACTATCTTACTACACCATTAAAACCAATTATACCATTTATGTTTCGATAGATAAAACGTCCAACAACATAGTACTATTTTTCTACAACATTAAAACCAATTATACCGTGTTTGTTTCAATAGATAAAATTGAGAATAGTACAATATTACTACACCATTAAACGGAATTATACCATGTATGTTTCAATAGATATATGATCTAACATCATGTTACTATCATACTACACCATTAAAACAAATTTACCATGTATGGTTCAATAGATAAACCATCTTAGATCATAGTATAATCTTGCTACACCATTAAAGCCAATTATACCATGTATGTTTCAATACATCATAGTACTCTCTTACTACATCTTAAAAACACTTTTACCATGTATGTATCAATAGATAAACCATCTAACATCATAGTAGTATATTACTTCACCATTAAAACCTATAATCATATCTATCTTTCAATAAATAAAGCGTCTAACATCATAGTACTATCTTACTACACCATTAAAACAAATTATACCATGTATATTTTAATAGATAAACCATGTTTCAATAGATAAGCCATCTAACATAGTAGTACTATCTTACTACAACTTAAAACATTTATAACATGTGTGTTTCAATGGTTAAACCATCTTACGTCATACTACTATCTAACTACACCATTAAAACCAATTATACAAAGTATGTTTTAATAGATAAACCAACTAACATCATAGTACTATCTTACTGCACCATTACAACCAATTATACCATGTGTGTTTTAATAGACAAACCACCTAACATCATAGTACTATCTTACTACACCATTAAAACAAATTATACCATGTATGTTTTAATAGATAAACCATCTAGCATCATAGTACACTCTTACTACTATATTAAAACCAATTACATGTTTGTTTGGATAGATAAACCGTCTAACATCATAGCAATATCTTACTACACCATTAAAACCAATTATACCATGTATGTGTCAATAGATAAACCATCTTACATCATAGTACTATCTTACTACACCATTAAAACCAATTATACCATGTATGTTTCAATAGATAAACCATCTAATATCATAGTACTATCTTACTACATCATTAAAACCAATTATACCATGTATGTTTCAATAGACAACCCGTCTAACATCATACTACTATCTTACTACATTATTAAAACCAATTATACCATGTATGTTTCATTAGATGAACCATCTAACTTCATAGTACTATATTACTACACCCTTAAAGACAATTATACCATGAATGTTTCAATAGATAAATCATCTAACATCATAGTACTATCTTCCTACACCATGAAAACCAATTATATAGATATAGGAAGATGTGGTGTGAGTGCCAATGAGACAACTCTCCATCCAAATAACAATTTATAAAAGTAAACCATTATAGGTCAATGTACGGCCTTCAACACGGAGCCTTGGCTCATACCGAACAACAAGCTATAAAGGGCCCCAAAAGTACTAGTGTAAAACCATTCAAACGGTAAAACCAACGGTCTAGTCTATATAAAAAACGAGAAACGAGAAACACGTATAAATTACATAAACAAACGACAACTACTGTACATCAAATTCCTGACTTAGGACAGGTGCAAACATTTGCAGCGGGATTAAACGTTTCAATGGTACCAAACCTTCTCCCTTTTTCTGAAATAATAGTATAACATCACAACATACAAAAACACACGACAAAACATCAATTGGAAGGCTTAACTCAATCAAAAACGTAAATTAACACACTATGAACGAATTAAAACCAATTATACGATGAATGTTTAAAAAGATCTACCATCTAACATCATAATACTATCTTATTACACAATTAAAACCAATTATACCATGTATGTTTCAATAGATATACCATCTAACATCATATTGCTATCTTACTACACCATTAAAACCAATTTTACCATGTATGTTTCAATAGGTAAATCATCTAATGTCATAGTACTATCTTACTACACCATTGAAACCAATTATACCATTTATGTTTCGATAGATAAAACGTCTAACAACATGGTACTATTTTTCTACAACATTAAAACCAATTATACCGTGTTTGTTTCAATAGATAAAATTGAGAAGAGTACAATATTACTACACCATTAAAACGAATTATACCATGTATATTTCAATAGATATACCATCTAACATCATATTACTGTCTTACTACACCATTAAAACAATTTTTACCATGTATGGTTTAATAGATAAACCATCTCAGATCATAGTATAATCTTGCTACACCATAGAAACCAATTATACCATGTATGTTTCAATAGACAAACCATCTAACATCATAGTACTCTCTTACTACATCTTAAAAACACCATCTAACATTATATTACTATTTTACTACACCATTAAAACAAATTATACCATGTATGTTTCAATAGATAAACCATCTAACATCATAGTAGTATCTTACTTCACCATGAAAACCTAAAATCATATCTATCTTTCAATAAATAAACCGTCTTACATCATAGTACTATCTTACTACGCCATTAAAACCATTTATACTATGTATGTTTCAATAGATAAACCGTCTAACATCATAGTACTATCTTACTACGCCATTAAAATAAATTATAATATGTATGTTTCAATAGATAAACCGTCTAACATCATAGCACTATCTTACTACACAATTTAAACAAAATATACCATGTATGTTTCAATATATAAACCATCTAACATCATAGTACTATCTTTCTACACCATTAATACCAATTATACCGTGTTTGTTTCAATAGATAAACCATCTAAAATCATAATACTATCTTCCTACACCATAAAACCAATTATACCATGTATGTTTTAATAGATAAACCATCTAACATCATACTACTATCTTTCTACATCCTAAAACTAATTATAGCATGTATGTCTCAATACATACACCATCTAACATCATAGTACACTCTTACTACTCCATTAAAACCAATTACAACATGTTTGTTTCGATAGATAAACCGTCTAACTTCATAGCAATATCTTACTACACCATTAAAACCAATTATACCATGTATGTGTCAATAGATAAACCATCTTACATCTTAGTACTATCTTACTACACCATTAAAACAAATTATACCATGTATGTTTCAAAAGATAAACCATCTAATATCATAGTACTATCTTACTACATCATTAAAACCAATTATACCATGTATGTTTCAATAGACAACCCGTCTAACAGCATACTACTATCTTACTACATAATTAAAACCAATTATACCATGTATGTTTCAAAAGATAAACCATCTAATATCATAGTACTATCTTACTACATCATTGAAACCAAATATGCCATGTATGTTTCAATAGATAAACCATCTAACATCATAGTAGTATCTTACTTCACCATTAAAACCTATAATCATCTCTATCTTTCAATAGATAAACCGTCTAACATCATAGCACTATCTTACTACGCCATTAAAACAAATTGTACTATGTAATTTTCAATACATAAACCGTATAACATCATAGCTCTATCTTACTACACAATTTAAACAAAATATACCATGTATGCTTCAATATATAAACCATCTAACATCATAGTACTATCTTACTACACCATTAATACCAATTATCCCGTGTTTGTTGCAATAGATAAACCATCTAAAATCATAATACTATCTTCCCACACCATGAAAACCAATTATACGATGTATGTTTCAATAGATAAGCCATCGAACATAGTAGTACTATCATACTACATCTTAAAAACATTTAAAACATGTGTGTTTCAATGGTTAAACCATCTTACGTCATAGTACTATCTAACTACACCATTAAAACCAATTATACAAAGTATGTTTTAATAGATAAAGCAACTAACATCATAGTACTACCTTACTACACCATTACAATCAATTATACCATGTATGTTTTAATAGACAAACCGTCTAACATCATAGTTCTATCTTACTACACCATTAAAACAAATTATACCATGTATGTTTTAATAGATAAACCATTTAGCATCATAGAACTATCTTTCTACATCATAAAAACTAATTATACCATGTATGTCTCAATACATACACCATCTAACATCATAGTACACTCTTACTACTCCATTAAAACCAATTACAACATGTTTGTTTTGATAGATAAACCGTCTAACATCATAACAATATCTTACTACACCATTAAAACCAATTATACCATGTATGTGTCAATAGATAAACCATCTTACATCATAGTACTATCTTACTACACCATTAAAACCAATTATACCATGTATGTTTCAATAGATAAACCATCTAATATCATAGTACTATCTTACTACATCATTAAAACCAATTATACCATGTATGTTTCAATAGACAACCCGTCTAACATCATTCTACTATCTTATTACATAATAAAAACCAATTATACCATGTATGTTTCATTAGATGTACCATCTAACATCATAGTACTATATTACTACACCATTAAAGCCAATTATACCATGAATGTTTCAATAGATAAATCATCTAACATCATAGTACTATCTTCCTACACCATTAAAACCAATTATACCATTTATGTGTCAATAGATAAACCATCTAACATCATATTACTATCTTACTACACCATTAAAACCAATTATACCATATATGTTTCAATAGATAAACCATCTAACATCATTAAAACCAATTATACCATGTATGTTTCAATAGACAACCCGTCTAACATCATACTACTATCTTACTACATTATTAAAACCAATTATACCATGTATCTTTCAATAGATAAACCGTCTAACATCATATTACTATCTAACATCACTATCAAAAGCAATTATACCATGTATTTCTCAATAGATAAACCATCTAACATTATAGTACTATCTAATAACAAATTTAAAACCAATTATACCATGTATGTTTCAATAGATAAACCATCTAACATCATAGTACTATCTTACTACATCTTAAAACCAATTATACCATGTATGTTTCAACAGATAAACCGTCTAATAGCATAGTACTATCTTACGAAAGCTTTAAAACCAATTATACCATGAATGTTTCAAAAGATATACCATCTAACATCATAATATTATCTTATTACACAATTAGAACCAATTATACCATGTATGTTTCAAGAGATATACCATCTAACATCATATTGCTATCTTACTACACCATTAAAACCAATTTTACCATGTATGGTTCAATAGATAAACCGTCTAACATCATAGTACTATCTTACTACACCTTTAAAACCAATTATACCATTTATGTTTCGATAGATAAAACGTCTAACAACATGGTACTATTTTTCTACAACATTAAAACCAATTATACCGTGTTTGTTTCAATAGATAAAATTGAGAATAGTACAATATTGCTACACTATTAAACGGAATTATACCATGTATGTTTCAATAGATGAACCATCTAGCATCATAGTACTATATTACTACACCATTAAATCCAATTATACCATGTATGTTTCAATAGGTAAATCATCTAACATCATAGTACTATCTTACTACACCATTAAAACCAATTATACCATTTATGTTTCGATAGATAAAACGTCTAACAACATGGTACTATTTTTCTACAACATTAAAACCAATTATATCGTGTTTGTTTCAATAGATAAAATTGAGAATAGTACAATATTACTACACCATTAAACGGAATTATACCATGTATGTTTCAATAGATATATCATCTAACATCATGTTACTATCTTACTACACCATTAAAACAAATTTACCATGTATGGTTCAATAGATAAACCATCTTAGATCATAGTATAATCTTGCTACACCATTGAAGCCAATTATACCATGTATGTTTCAATAGACAAACCATCTAACATCATAGTACTCTCTTACTACATCTTAAAAACACTTTTACCATGTATGCTTCAATAGATAAACCATCTAACATCATAGTAGTATCTTACTTCACCATTAAAACCTATAATCATATTTATCTTTCAATAAATAAAGCGTCTAACATCATAGTACTTTCTTACTACACCATTAATACCAATTATACCGTGTTTGTTGCAATAGATAAACCATCTAAAATCATAATACTGTCTTCCCACACCATGAAAACCAATTATACCATGTATGTTTCAATACATAAGCCATCTAACATAGTAGTACTATCTTACTACAACTTAAAAACATTTATAACATGTGTGTTTCAATGGTTAAACCATCTTACGTCACAGTACTATCTAACTACACCATTAAAACCACTTATACAAAGTATGTTTCAATAGATAAACCAACTAACATCATAGTACTATCTTACTACACCATTACAACCAATTATACCATATATAGATATAGGAAGATGTGGTGTGAGTGCCAATGAGACAACTCTCCATCCAAATAACAATTTATAAAAGTAAACCATTATAGGTCAATGTACGGCCTTCAACACGGAGCCTTGGCTCATACCGAACAACAAGCTATAAAGGGCCCCAAAAGTACTAGTGTAAAACCATTCAAACGGTAAAACCAACGGTCTAGTCTATATAAAAACGAAAACGAGAAACACGTATAAATTACATAAACAAACGACAACTACTGTACATTAGATTCCGGACTTAGGACAGGTGCAAACATTTGCAACGGATTAAACGTTTTAATGGTTTCAAACCTTCTCCTTTTTCTGAAACAATAGTATAACATCACAACATAGAAAACACACGATAAAACATCAATTGGAAGGCTTAACTCAATCAAAACGTAAATTAACACACTATGAACGAATTAAAACCAATTATACGATGAATGTTTCAAAAGATATACCATCTAACATCATAATACTATCTTATTACACAATTAAAACCAATTATACCATGTATGTTTCAATAGATATACCATCTAACATCATATTGCTATCTTACTACACCATTAAAACCAATTTTACCATGTATGTTTCAATAGGTAAATCATCTAATATCATAGTACTATCTTACTACACGATTGAAACCAATTATACCTTTTATGTTTCGATAGATAAAACGTCTAACAACATGGTACTATTTTTCTACAACATTAAAACCAATTATACCGTGTTTGTTTCAATAGATAAAATTGAGAAGAGTTCAATATTACTACACCATTAAAACGAATTATACCATGTATATTTCAATAGATATACCATCTAACATCATATTACTGTCTTACTACACCATTAAAACAATTTTTACCATGTATGGTTTAATAGATAAACCATCTTAGATCATAGTATAATCTTGCTACACCATAGAAACCAATTATACCATGTATGTTTCAATAGACAAACCATCTAGCATCATAGTACTCTCTTACTACATCTTAAAAACACTTTTACCATGTATGTTTCAATAGATAAACCATCTAACATCATAGTGCTATCTTACTACACCATTAAAACCAATTATACAATGTATTTTTCAATAGATAAACCATCTAACATTGTATTACTATCTTACTACACCATTAAAACAAATTATACCATGTATGTTTCAATAGATAAACCATCTAACATCATAGTAGTATCTTACTTTACCATGAAAACCTAAAATCATATCTATCTTTCAATAAATAAACCGTCTTACATTATAGTACCATCTTACTACGCCATTAAAACCAATTATACCATGTATGTTTCAATAGATAAACCGTCTAACATTATAGTACCATCTTACTACGCCATTAAAATAAATTATACTATGTATGTTTCAATAGATAAACCGTCTGACATCATAGTACTATCTTACTACACCATTAAAATCAATTATACCATGTATGTTTCAATAGATAAACCATCTAACATCATAGTAGTATCTTACTTTACCATGAAAACCTAAAATCATATCTATCTTTCAATAAATAAACCGTCTTACATCATAGTACTATCTTACTACGCCATTAAAACCAATTATACCATGTATGTTTCAATAGATAAACCGTCTAACATTATAGTACCATCTTACTACGCCATTAAAATAAATTATACTATGTATGTTTCAATAGATAAACCGTCTAACATCATAGCACTATCTTACTACACAATTTAAACAAAATATACCATTTATGTTTCAATATATAACCATCTAACATCATAGTACTATCTTTCTACACCATTAATACCAATTATACTGTGTTTGTTTCAATAGATAAACCATCTAAAATCATAATACTATCTTCCTACACCATGAAAACCAATTATACCATGTATGTTTTAATAGATAAACCATCTAACATCATATTACTATCTTTCTACATCCTAAAAACTAATTATACCATGTATGTCTCAATACATACACCATCTAACATCATAGTACACTCTTACTACTCCATTAAAACCAATTACAACATGTTTGTTTCGATAGATAAACCGTCTAACATCATAGCAATATCTTACTGCACCATTAAAACCAATTATACCATGTATGTGTCAATAGATAAACCATCTTACATCATAGTACTATCTTACTACACCATTAACACCAATTATACCATGTATGTTTCAAAAGATAAACCATCTAATATCGTACTACTATCTTACTACATCATTAAAACCAATTATACCATGTATGTTTCAATAGACAACCCGTCTAACAGCATACTACTATCTTACTACATTATTAAAACCAATTATACCATGTATGTTTCATTAGATGAACCATCTAACATCATAGTACTATATTGCTACACCATTAAACCCAATTATACCATGTATGTTTCAATAGATAAATCGTCTAACATCATAGTACTATTTAACATCACTATTAAAACCAATTATACCATGTATTTCTCAATAGATAAACAATCTCACATCATAGCACTATCTTACTGCACCATTATAACCAATTATACCATATTTTCTTTCGATATATAAACCGTCTAACATCATAGTAATATCTTCCTACACGATTTAAACAAAATATACCATGTATTTCTCAATAGATAAACCATCTAACATCATAGTACTAACTAATAACAAATTTAAAACCAATTATACCATGTATGTCTCAATAGATAAACCATCTAACATCATAGTATTCTTTTACTACACCATTAAAACCAATTATACCATGTATGTTTAAATAGATAAACCATCTAACATCATAGTACTATCTTACTACATCTTAAAACCAATTATACCATGTATGTTTCAAAGATATACCATCTAACATCATAATACTATGTTATTACACAATTGAAACCAATTATACCATGTATGTTTCAATAGATATACCATCTAACATCATAGTTCTATCATACTACATCATAAAACCAATTATACCATTTATGTTTCAATAGATAAAACGTCTAACAACATAGTACTATCTTTCTATAAAATTAAAACCAATTATACCGTGTTTGTTTCAATAGATGAAATTGAGAATAGTACTATCTTACTACACCATTAAAACGAATTATACCATGTATGTTTCAATAGATATACCATCTAACATCATATTACTATCTTACTACGCCATTAAAACAATTTTTGCCATGTATGTTTCAATAGATAAACCATCTTAGATCATAGTATAATCTTACTACACCATTAAAACCAATTATACCATGTATGTTTCAATAGGGAAACCATCTAACATCATAGTACTCTCTTACTACATCTTAAAAACAATTATACAATGTATGTTTCAATAGATAAACCATCTAACATCATAGTACTATCTTACTACACCATTAAAACTAATTATACAATGTATTTTTCAATAGATAAACCATCTAACATCATATTACTATCTAACTACACCATTAAAACCAATTATACCATGTATGTTTCAATAGATAAACCATTTAACATCATAGTACTATCTTACTACACCAATAAAACCAATTATACCATGTATGTTTCAATAGATAAACCGTCTAACATCATAGTACTATCTAACTACATCATTAAAACAAATTATACCATGTATGTTTCAATAGATAAACCGTCTGACATCATAATACTATCTTACTACACCATTAAAACCAATGATACCATGTATGTTTCAATAGATAAACCATCTAACAACATAGTACTATCTTACTACACCATTAAAACCAATTATACCGTGTATGATTAATACCATTATTTTCATAAGCTTTATTACAAAATAACAAGTTCTTTGATAGTAGTAAAGGAGGTAGTTAGAAGCACTGATAGATTGGTAGTAGAACACTTACTAGATTCGGAGATGAAACGGAATTTAAATGTTTTTTTGTGCAATTTAGGTAACCAGTATATATTAGGGACTTTCAAATGTTCGGAAGAGGCTTTAAGCTGGTTAGTAGCAGTGATATGTTTGTTTACAATTTGACTCTCTGTGGAGCGTACAGTCCTGAATGTCGATGAATTTGTAATTTCGTTTTAAAGAACTTCTGTGTAGTATATGTGTCACACCACCACTACATTATTTGCTGCTTTGTCTGCCGGTACGAAAACAATACCATGTATGTTTCAATAGATAAACCATCTACCATCATAGTACTATCTTACTACACCATTAAAACCAATTATACCATGTATGTTTTAATAGATAAACCGTCTAACATCATAATACTATCTTACTACACCATTAAAACCAATTATACCATGTATGTTTCAATAGATAAACCATCTGACATGATGGTACTATCTTACTACATCATAAAAAATAATTATACCATGTATGTTTCAATAGATAAACCATTTTAGATCATAGAACTATCTTACTACAACATAAAACCAATTATACCATGTATGTTTCAATAGATAAACCATCTAACATCATAGTACTATCTTACTACACCATTAAAACCATTTATACCATGTATGTTTCCATAGACAAACCGTCTAAGATCATAGTAGTCTCTTGATACAACATTAAAACCAATTATACCATGTATGTTTCAACAGATAAACCATCTTACATCATAGTACTATCTTACTACACCATTAAAACCAATTATACCATGTCTGTTTCAATAGATAAACCATCTAACATCATACTACTATCTTACTACATCATTGAAACCAATTATACTATGTATGTCTCATTAGATAAACCGTCTAACATCATAGTACTATCTTACTACACCATTAAAACCAATTATACCATGTATGTTTCAATAGATAATTCAACTAACATCATAGTACTATCTAACAACACCACTAAAACCAATTACACCATGTATGTTTCAAGAGATAAACCGTCTAACACCATAGCACTATCTTACTACACCATTAAAACCAATTATAACATGTATGTTTCAATACATAAACCATCTAACTTCATCGTGCTATCTTACTACACCATTAAAACCAATTATATTATGTATGTTTTAATAGATAAACCATCTAACATCATAGTACTATCTTACTACACCATTAAAACCAATTATAGCATGTATGTTTCAATAGATAAACCGTCTAACATCATAGTACTATCTTACTACACCATTAAAACCAATTATACCATGTCCGTTTCAATAGATAAACCATTTAACATCATACTACTATCTTACTACACCATTAAAACCAATTATACCATGTATGTTTCAATAGATAAACCTCTCACATCATAATACTATCTTACTACACCATTAAAACCAATTATACCATGTATGTTTCAATAGATAAACCATCTAACATCATAGTACTATCTTACTACACCATTAAAACTAATTATACCATGTATGTTTCAATAGTTAAACAATCTAACATCATAGTACTATCTTACTACACCATTAAAACCAATTATACCATGTATATTTTAATAGATAAACCGTCTAACATCATAGTACTATCTTACTTCACCATTAAAGCCAACTATACCATGTATGTTTCAATAGATAAACCGTCTTACATCATAGTACTTTCTTATTACACCATTAAAGCCAACTATACCATGTATGTTTCAATAGATAAACCGTCTAACATCATAGTACTATCTTACTACACCATTAAAACCAATTATACCATGTATGTTTTAATAGATAAACCATCTAACATCATAGTACTATCTTACTACACCATTAAAACCAATTATACCATGTATGTTTCAACAGATAAACCATCTAACATCATAGTTTTATCTTACAACACCACAAAAAACCAATTATACCATGTATGTTTCAAGATATAAACCGTCTAACACCATAGTACTATCTTACTACACCATTAAAACCAGTTATTCCATGTATGTTTCAAAACATAAACCATCAAACATCATAGTACTGTCTTACTACACCATTAAAATCAATTGTACCATGTATGTTTGAATAGATAAACAATTTAACATCACAGTACTATCTTACTACACCACTAAAACCAATTATACCATGTATGTTGCAAGAGATAAACAATCTAACATCATAGTACTATCTTACTACACCATTAAAACCAATTATACCATGTATGTTGCAAGAGATAAACAATCTAACATCATAGTACTATCTTACTACACCATTAAAGCCAACTATACCATTGATGTTTCAATAGATAAAGCGTATAACATCATAGTACTATCTTACTACACCATTAAAGCCAACTATACCATGTATGTTTCAATAGATAAACCGTCTAACATCATAGTACTATCTAACTACACCATTAAAGCCAATTATACCATGTATGTTTTAATAGATAAACCATCTAACATCATAGTACTATCTTACTACATCATTTAAACAAAATATAACATGTATGTTTCAATAGATAAACCATCTAACATCACAGTTCTATCTAATAACACCATTAAAACCAATTATACCATGTTTGTTTCAATAGATAAACCATCTAACATCATAGTACTATCTTACTACATCTTAAAAACAATTATACCATGTATGTTTCAATAGATAAACCGTCTAATATCATAGTACTATCTTACTACACTTTTAAAACCAATTATACCATGTATGTTTCAATAGATAAACCGTCTAACATCATAGTACTATCTTACTACACCAT
This sequence comes from Mytilus coruscus, assembly GCA_017311375.1. Lineage (NCBI taxonomy): Eukaryota > Metazoa > Mollusca > Bivalvia > Mytilida > Mytilidae > Mytilus > Mytilus coruscus. Next base: position 27,152 of record JAASAO010001060.1, on the reverse strand, counting down.
TTAAACCAATTATACCATGTATGTTTCAATAGATAAACCATCTAACATCATAGTACTATCTAATAACACTATTAAAACCAATTATACCATGTATGTTTCAATAGATAAACCATCTAACATCATAGTACTATCTTACTACACCATTAAAACCAATTATACCATGTATGTTTCAAAAGATAAACAATCAAACATCATAGTACTATCTTACTACACCATTAAAACCAATTATACCATGTATGTTTCAACAGATAAACCGTCTAACATCATAGTACTATCTTACTACACCATTAAAACCAATTATACCATGTATGTTTCAATAGATAAACCATCTAACATCATAGTACTATCTTAATACATTATTAAAACCAATTATACCATGTATGTTTCAATAGATAAACCATCTAACATCATAGTACTATCTTACTACACCATTAAAACCAATTATACCATGTATGTTTCAATAGATAAACCATCTAACATCATAGTACTATCTTACTACATCTTTAAAACCAATTATACCATGTGTTTCAATAGATAAACCATCTAACATCATAGTACTATCTTACTACACCATTAAAACCAATTATACCATGTATGTTTCAATAGATAAACCATCTAACATCATAGTACTATCTTACTACACCATTAAAACCAATTATACCATGTATGTTTCAATAGATAAACTGTCTAACATCATAGTACTATCTTACTACACCATTAAAACCAATTATACCATGTATGTTTCAATAGATAAACCATCTAACATCATAGTACTATCTTACTACACCATTAAAACCAATTATACCATGTATGTTTCAATAGATAAACCATCTAACATCATAGTACTATCTTACTACACCATTAAAACCAATTATACCATGTATGTTTCAATAGATAAACCATCTAACATCATAGTACTATCTTACTACACCATTAAAACCAATTATACCATGTATGTTTCAATAGATAAACCGTCTAACATCATAGTACTATCTTACTACACCATTAAAACCAATTATACCATGTATGTTTCAATAGATAAACCATCTAACATCATAGTACTATCTTACTACACCATTAAAACCAATTATACCATGTATGTTTCAATAGATAAACCATCTAACATCATAGTACTATCTTACTACATCATTTAAAACCAATTATACCATGTATGTTTCAATAGATAAACCATCTAACATCATAGTACTATCTTACTACACCATTAAAACCAATTATACCATGTATGTTTCAATAGATAAACCATCTAACATCATAGTACTATCTTACTACACCATTAAAACCAATTATACCATGTATGTTTCAATAGATAAACCATCTAACATCATAGTACTATCTTACTACACCATTAAAACCAATTATACCATGTATGTTTCAATAGATAAACCGTCTAACATCATAGTACTATCTTACTACACCATTAAAACCAATTATACCATGTATGTTTCAATAGATAAACCATCTAACATCATAGTACTATCTTACTACACCATTAAAACCAATTATACCATGTATGTTTCAATAGATAAACCATCTAACATCATAGTACTATCTTACTACACCATTAAAACCAATTATACCATGTATGTTTTAATAGATAAACCATCTAACATCATAGTACTATCTTACTACATCTAAAAAAATGTATACCATGTGTGATTCAACAGATAAACCGTCTAATATCATAGTACTATCTTACTACACCTTTAAAACCAATTATACCATGTTTGTTTCAATAGATAAACCGTCTAACATCATAGTACTATCTTAATACATTATTAAAACCAATTATACCATGTATGTTTCAATAGATAAACCATCTAACATCATAGTACTATCTTACTACATCATTAAAACCAATTATACCATGTATGTTTCAATAGATAAACCATCTAACATCATAGTACTATCTTACTACATCATTAAAACCAATTATACCATGTATGTTTCAATAGATAAACCGTCTAACATCATAGTACTATCTAACTACACCATTTATACCAATATACCAAGTATGTTTCAATAGATAAACCATCTAACATCATAGTACTATCTAATAACACTATTAAAACCAATTATACCATGTATGTTTCAATAGATAAACCATCTAACATCATAGTACTATCTTACTACACCATTAAAACCAAATATACCATGTATGTTTCAATAGATAAACCATCTAACATCATAGTACTATCTTACAACACCATTAAAACCAATTATACCATGTATGTTTCATAAGATAAACCATCTAACACCATAGTACTATCTTTCTACACCATTAAAACTAATTATACCATGTATGTTCCAATAGTTAAACAATCTAACATCATAGTACTATCTTATTACACCATTAAAACCAATTATACCATTGATGTTTCAATAGATAAACCATCTAACATCATAGTACTATCTTACTACACCATTAAAACCAATTATACCATGTATGTTTCAATAGATAAACCGTCTAACATCATAGTACTATCTAACTACACCATTAAAGCCAATTATACCATGTATGTTTTAATAGAAAATCATCTAACATCATAGTACTATCTTACTACATCATTTAAACAAAATACACCATGTGTGTTTCAATCGATAAACCATATAACATCACAGTTCTATCTAATAACACTATTAAAACCAATTATACCATGTATGTTTCAATAGATAAACCATCTAACATCATAGTACTATCTTACAACACCTTTAAAACCAATTATACCATGTATGTTTCAATAGATAAACCATCTAACATCATAGTACTATCTTACTACATCTTAAAAATAATTATACCATGTATGTTTCAATAGATAAAACGTCTAATAGCATAGTACTATCTTACTACACTTTTAAAACCAATTATACCATGTATGTTTCAATAGATAAACCGTCTAACATCATAGTACTATCTTACTACACCATTTAAAACAAAATATACCATGTATGATTCAACAGATAAACAGTGTAATAGCATAGTACTATCTTACTACACCTTTAAAACCAATTATACCATATATGTTTCAATAAATAAACCGTCTAACATCATAGTATTATCTTACTCCATTATTAAAACAAATTATACTATGTATGTCTCAATAGATAAACCATCTAACATCATAGTACTATCTTACTACATCATTTAAACAAAATATACCATGTATGTTTCAATAGATAAACCGTCTAACATCATAGTACTATCTTACTACACCATTAAAACCAATTATACCATGTATGTTTCAATAGATAAACCATCTAACATCATAGTACTATCTAATAACACCATTTAAAACCAATTATACCATGTATGTTTCAATAGATAAACCACCTGAATTCATAGTACTATCTTACTACACCATTAAAACCAATTATACCATGTATGTTTCAATAGATAAACCGTCTAACATCATAGTACTATCTTACTACACCATTAAAACCAATTATACCATGTATGTTTCAATAGATAAACCATCTAACATCATAGTACTATCTTACTACACCATTAAAACCAATTATACCATGTATGTTTCAATAGATAAACCATCTAACATCACAGTACTATCTTACTACACCATTAAAACCAATTATACCATGTATGTTTCAATAGATAAACCGTCTAACATCATAGTACTATCTTACTACACCATTAAAATACCATGTATTAATACCATGTATGTTAGTACTATTTTATACATTAAACCATCTGTATATTTTAATAGATAAACCATCTATCATAGTACTATCTTACTACACCATTAAAACCAATTATACCATGTATGTTTCAATAGATAAACCATCTAACATCATAGTACTATCTTACTACACCATTAAAACCAATTATACCATGTATGTTTCAATAGATAAACCGTCTAAGATCATAGTACTATCTTACTACACCATTAAAACCAATTATACCATGTATGTTTCAATAGATAAACCATCTAACATCATAGCACTATCTTACTACACCATTAAAACCAATTATACCATGTATGTTTCAATAGATAAGCCATCTAACATCATAGCACTATCTTACTACACCATTAAAACCAATTATAGCATGTATGTTTCAATAGATAAACCATCTAACATCATAGTACTATCTTACCACATCATAAAAACCAATTATACCATGTATGTTTTAACAGATAAACCGTCCAACATCATAGTACTATCTTACTACACCATTAAATCCAATTATACCATGTATGTTTCAATAGATAAACAATCTAACATCATAGTACTATCTTACTACACCATTAAAACCAATTATACCATGTATGTTTCAATAGATAAACAATCTAACATCATAGTACTATCTTACTACACCATTAAAGCCAATTATACCATGTATGTTTCAATAGATAAACCGTCTAACATCATAGTACTATCTTACTACACCATTAAAACCAATTATACCATGTCTGTTTCAATAGATAAACCATCTAACATCATACTACTATCTTACTACATCATTAAATAGATATAAGAAGATGTGGTATGAGTGCCAGTGACAACTATCAAGTCAAAATTAAAACCAATTATACCATGTATGTTTCAATAGATAAACCGTCTAACATCATAGTACTATCTTACTACACCATTAAAACCAATTATACCATGTATGTTTCAATAGATAAACCAACTAACATCATAGTACTATCTTACTATACCATTAAAACCAATTATACCATGTATGTTTCAACAGATAAACCATCTAACATCATAGTACTATCTTACTACACCATTAAAACTAATTATACCATGTATGTTTCAATAGATAAACCGTCTAACATCATAGTACTATCTTACAACACCATTAAAACCAATTATACCATGTCTGTTTCAATAGACAAAAGAACTAACATCATACTACTCTCTTACTACACCATTAAAACCAATTATACCATGTATGTTTCAATAGATAAACCATCTAACATCACAGTCATACCTAACTACACCATTTAAACACAATATACCATGTATGTTCCAATAGATAAACCATCTAACATCATAGTACTATCTAATAACACTATTAAAACCAATTATACCATGTATGTTTCAATAGATAAACCATCTAACATCATAGTACTATCTTACTACAACTAAAAAACTATTATACCATGTATGTTTTAACAGATAAACCGTCTAACACCATATTACTATCTAAATACACCATTAAAACCAATTATACCATGTATGTTTCAATAGATAAACCATCTAACAGCATAGTACTATCATACAACACCATTAAAACCAATTATACCATGTATGTTTCAATAGATAAACCGTCTAAGATCATAATACTATCTTACTACAGCATTAAAACTAATTATACCATGTATGCTTCAATAGATAAACCATCTAACATCATAGTACTATCTTACTACACCATTAAAACCAATTATACATGTATGTTTCAATAGATAAACCATTTTATATCATAGTACTATCTTACTACATCATTAAAACCAATAATACCATGTATCTTTCAATAGATAAACCGTCTAACGTCATAGTACTATCTTACTACATCTCAGAAAATATTATACCTCATATGATTCAATAGATAAAACAATCTAACACTAACTACACCATTAAAACCAATTATACCATGTATGTTTTAATAGATAAACCATCTAACATCATACTACTATCTTACTACATCATTAAAACCAATTATACCATGTATGTTTCAATAGATAAACCGTCTAACATCATAGTACTATCTTACTACACCATTAAAACCAATTATACCATGTATGTTTCAACATATAAACCATCTAACATGATCGTACTATCTTAAAACACCACTAAAACCAATTATACCATGTGTGTTTCATTAAATAAACAGTCTAACATCATAGTACTATCTTACTACATAATGAAAACCAATTATACCATGTATGTTTCAATAGTTAAACAATCTAACATCATAGTACTATCTTACTACACCATTAAAAGCAATTATACCATGTATGTTTCAATAGATAAACCATCTTATATCATAGTACTATCTTACTACATCATTTAAACCAATTATACCATATATGTTTCAATAGATAAACCATCTAACGTCATGGCAATATCTTACTACATCTTAAAACAATTATACCTCGTGTGTTTCAATAGATAAACCAACTAACATTATAGTACTATCTAACTACACCATTAAAACCAAATATACCATGTATGTTTCAACAGATAAACCATCTAACATCATAGTACTATCTTACAACACCACTAAAACCAATTATACCATGTATGTTGCATAAGATAAACTGTCTCACATCATATTTCTATCTTACTACACCATTAAAACCAAATATACCATGTATGTTTCAACAGATAAACCATCTAACATCATAGTACTATCTTACAACACCACTAAAACCAATTATACCATGTATGTTGCATAAGATAAACCGTCTAACACCATAGTACTATCTTACTACACCATTAAAACTAATTATACCATGTATGTTCCAATAGTTAAACAATCTAACATCATAGTACTATCTTATTACACCATTAAAACCAACTATACCATTGATGTTTCAATAGATAAACCGTCTAACATCATAGTACTATCTTACTACACCATTAAAGCCAACTATACCATGTATGTCTCAATAGAAAAACCATCTAACATCATAGTACTATCTTACAACACCTTTAAAACCAATTATACCATGTATGTTTCAATAGAAAAATCATCTAACATCATAGTACTATCTTGCTACATCATTTAAACAAAATACACCATGTGTGTTTCAATCGATAAACCATATAACATCACAGTTCTATCTAATAACACTATTAAAGCCAACTATACCATGTATGTCTCAATAGAAAAACCATCTAACATCATAGTACTATCTTACAACACCTTTAAAACCAATTATACCATGTATGTTTCAATAGATAAACCATCTAACATCACAGTACTATCTTACTACATCTTAAAAAACAATTATACCATGTATGTTTCAATAGATAAAACGTCTAATAGCATAGTACTATCTTACTACACTTTTAAAACCAATTATACCATGTATGTTTCAATAGATAAACCGTCTAACATCATAGTAATATCTAACTACACCATTTTTACAAAATATACCATGTATGATTCAACAGATAAACAGTGTAATAGCATAGTACTATCTTACTACACCTTTAAAACCAATTATACCATATATGTTTCAATAAATAAACCGTCTAACATCATAGTATTATCTTACTCCATTACTAAAACAAATTATACTATGTATGTCTCAATAGATAAACCATCTAACATCATAGTACTATCTTACTACATCATTTAAACAAAATATACCATGTATGTTTCAATAGATAAACCGTCTAACATCATAGTAATATCTAACTACACCATTTTTACACAATATACCATGTATGTTCCAATAGATAAACCATCTAACATCATAGTACTATCTAATAACACTATTAAAACCAATTATACCATGTGTGTCTCAATAGATAAACCATCTAACATCATAGTACTATCTTACTACAAAAAAAAAACTATTATACCATGTATGTTTCAATAGATAAACCGTTTTACATCATAGTACTATCTTACTACACCATTAAAACCAATTATAGCATGTATGTTTCGATAGATAAACCATCTAACATCATAGTACTATCTTACTACACCATTAAAACCAATTATACCATGTATGTTTCAACAGATAAACCATCTAACATCATAGTACTATCTTACAACACCACTAAAACCAATTATACCATGTATGTTTCAAGAGATAAACCGTCTAACATCATAGTACTATCTTACTACACCATTAAAACCAATTATACCATGTATGTTTCAATACATAAACCATCTAACATCATCGTACTATCTCACTACACCATTAAAACCAATTATACCATGTATGTTTTAATATATAAACAATCGAACATCATAGTATTATCTTACTACACCATTAAAACCAATTATAACATGTATGTTTCAATAGATAAACCGTCTAACATTATAGTACTATCTTACTACACCATTAAAACCAATTATACTGTGTCTGTTTCAATAGATAAACCATCTAACATCATACTACTATCTTACTACATCATTAAATAGTTATAAGAAGATGTGGTATGAGTGCCAATGAGACAACTCTCCATCCAAGTCAAAATTAAAACCAATTATACCATGTATGTTTCAATAGATAAACCGTCTAACATCATAATACTATCTTACTACACCATTAAAACCAATTGTACCATGTATGTTTCAATAGATAAACCAACTTCCATCATAGTACTATCTTACTATACCATTAAAACCAATTATACCATGTATGTTTCAACAGATAAACCATCTAACACCATAGTACTATCTTACTACACCATTAAAACTAATTATACCATGTATGTTTCAATAGATAAACCGTCTAACATCATAGTACTATCTTACAACACCATTAAAACCAATTATACCATGTCTGTTTCAATAGACAAAAGAACTTGCATCATACTACTCTCTTACTACACCATTAAAACCAATTATACCATGTATGTTTCAATAGATAAACCGTCTAACATCACAGTCATACCTAACTACACCATTTATACACAATATACCATGTATGTTCCAATAGATAAACCATCTAACATCATAGTACTATCTAATAACACTATTAAAACCAATTATACCATGTATGTCTCAATAGATAAAGAATCAAACATCATAGTACTATCTTACTACAACTAAAAAAAACTATTATACCATGTATGTTTTAACAGATAAACCGTCTAACACCATATTACTATCTAAATACACCATTAAAACCAATTATACCATGTATGTTTCAACAGATAAACCATCTAACAGCATAGTACTATGATACAACACCACTAAAACCAATTATACCATGTATGTTTCAATAGATAAACCGTCTAAGTTCATAATACTATCTTACTACAGCATTATAACTAATTATACCATGTATGCTTCAAAAGTTAAAAAATCAAACATCATAGTACTGTCTTACTACACCATTAAAATCAATTATACATTGTATGCTTCAATAGATAGACCATTTTATATCATAGTACTATCTTACTACATCATTAAAACCAATAATACTTTGTATCTTTCAATAGATAAACCGTCTAACGTCATAGTACTATCTTACTACATCTCTGAAAATCTTATACCTCGTGTGATTCAATAGATAAAACAACTAACATCATAGCACTATCTAACTACACCATTAAAACCAATTATACCATGTATGTTTTAAAAGATAAACCATCTAACATCATACTACTATCTTACTACTTCATTAAAACCAATTATACCATGTATGTTTCAATAGATAAACCGTCTAACATCATAGTACTATCTTACTACACCATTAAACCCAATTATACCATGCATGTTTCAACAGATAAACCATCTAACATGATCGTACTATCTTAAAACACCACTAAAACCAATTATACCATGTGTGTTTCATTAAATAAACAGTCTAACATCATAGTGCTATCTTACTACATAATGAAAACCAATTATACCATGTATGTTTCAATAGTTAAACAATCTAACATCATAGTACTATCTTACTACACCATTAAAAGCAATTATATCATGTATGTTTCAATAGATAAACCATCTTATATCATAGTACTATCTTACTACATCATTTAAACCAATTATACCATATATGTTTCAATAGATAAACCATCTAACATCATAGTAATATCTTACTACATCTTAAAAACAATTATACCTCGTGTTTCAATAGATAAACCAACTAACATCATAGTACTATCTAACTACACCATAAAACCAATTATACCATGTATGTTTTAATAGATAAACCATCTAACATCATAGTACTATCTTACTTCATCATTAAAACAAATTATACCATGTATGTTTCAATAGATAAACCATCTAACATCATAGCACAATCTTACTACACCATTTAAACCAATTATACCATGTATGTTTTAATAGATAAACCATCTAACATCAGCGTACTATCTTACTACACAATTAAAACCAATTATACCATGTATGTTTTAATATATAAACCTTCTAACATCATAGTACTATCTTACTACACAATTAAAACCAATTATACCATGTATGTTTTAATATATAAACCGTCTAACATCATAGTACTATCTTAATACACCATTAAAACCAATTATACCATGTATGTTTCAATAGATAAACCATCTAACATCATAGTACTATCTTACTACACCATTAAATCCAGTTATACCATGTACATTTCAATAGATAAACTGTCTCACATCATAGTACTATCTTAATACACCATTAAAACCAATTATACCATGTATGTTTCAACAGATAAACCGTCTAATACCATAGTACTATCTTACTACACCTTTAAAACCAATTATACCATATATGTTTCAATAGATAAACTGTCTAACATCATAGAACTATCTTACTACACCATTAAAACAAATTATGCCATGTGTGATTCCATAGATAAACCGTCTAAAATCATAATACTATCTTACTACACCATTAAAACCAATTATACCATGTATGTTTCAATAGATAAACCATCTAACATCATAGTACTATCTTACCACACCATTAAAACAAATTATACCGTGTATGATTAATACCATTATTTTCTTACGCTTTATTACAAAATAACAAGTTCTTTGAAAGTAGTAAAGGAGGTAGTTACAAGCACTGATAGATTTGTAGTCGAACACTTTCTAGATGCGGAGATGAAACGGAATTTCAAAGGTTTTGTGTGCAATTTAAGTAACCAGTATATAGTAGAGACTTTCAAATCTTCGGAAGAGGCTTTAGGCTGGTTAGTAGCAGTGATATGTTTGTTTACAATTTGAATCTCTGTGGAGCGTACAGACCTGAATGTAGATGAATTTGCAATTTCGTAAACCTTCTAACATCATAAAACTATCTTACTACACCATTAAAACAAATTATACCATGTATGTTTCATAAGATAAACAGTTTAAGATCATAGTACTATCTTACTACAACATAAAAACCAATTATACCATGTATGTCTCAATAGATAAACCATCTTACATTATAGTACTATCTTACTTTACCATTAAAACCAATTATACCATGTATTTTGCAATAGATAAACCATCTAACATCATAGTACTATCTTACTACATCACTAAAACTAATTATACCATGTATGTTTCAATAGATAAACCGTTTTACATCATAGTACTATCTTACTACACCATTAAAACCAATTATACCATGTATGTTTCAATAGATAAACCATCTAACATCATAGTACTATCTTACTACACCATTAAAACCAATTATACCATGTATGTTTCAACAGATAAACCATCTAACATCATAGTACTATCTTACAACACCACTAAAACCAATTATACCATGTATGTTTCAAGAGATAAACCGTCTAACACCATAGTACTATCTTACTATACCATTAAAACCAATTATACCATGTATGTTTCAATACATAAACCATCTAACATCATCGTACTATCTCACTACACCATTAAAACCAATTATACCATGTATGTTTTAATATATAAACAATCGAACATCATAGTATTATCTTACTACACCATTAAAACCAATTATAACATGTATGTTTCAATAGATAAACAGTCTAACATTATAGTACTATCTTACTACACCATTAAAACCAATTATACTGTGTCTGTTTCAATAGATAAACCATCTAACATCATAGTACTATCTTACTACATCATTAAATAGATATAAGAAGATGTGGTATGAGTGCCAGTGAGACAACTCTCCATCCAAGTCAAAATTAAAACCAATTATAGCATGTATGTTTCAATAGATAAACCGTCTAACATCATAGTACTATCTTACTACACCATTAAAACCAATTATACCATGTATGTTTCAATAGATAAACCAACTAACATCATAGTACTATCTTACTATACCATTAAAACCAATTATACCATGTATGTTTCAACAGATAAACCATCTAACACCATAGTACTATCTTACTACACCATTAAAACTAATTATACCATGTATGTTTCAATAGATAAACCGTCTAACATCATAGTACTATCTTACAACACCATTAAAACCAATTATACCATGTCTGTTTCAATAGATAAAAGAACTAACATCATACTACTATCTTACTACACCATTAAAACCAATTATACCATGTATGTTTCAATAGATAAACCGTCTAACATCATAGTACTATCTTACTACACCATTAAAACCAATTATACCATGTATGTTTTAATAGATAAACCATCTAACATCATTATTCTTTCTTACAACACCACTAAAACTAATTATACCATGTATGTTTCAAAATTTAATCAATCAAACATCATAGTACTGTCTTACTACACCATTAAAACCAATTATACAATATATGCTTCAATATATAAACCATTTTATATCATAGTACTATCTTACTACATCATTAAAACCAATAATACCATGTATCTTTCAATAGATAAACCGTCTAACATCATAGTACTATCTTACTACATCTCAGAAAATATTATACCTCGTATGATTCAATAGAAAAACAACTAACATCATAGTACTATCTAACTACACCATTAAAACCAATTATACCATATATGTTTAATAGAAAACCATCTAACATCATACTACTATCTTATTACATCATTAAAAGCAATTATACCATGTAAGTTTCAATAGATAAACAATCTAACATCATAGTACTATCTTACTACACCATTAAACCCAATTATACCATGTATGTTTCAACATATAAACCATCTAACATCATCGTACTATCTTAAAACACCACTACAACCAATTATACCATGTGTGTTTCATTAAATAAACAGTCTAACATCATAGTACTATCTTACTACACTGTGAAAACCAATTATACCATGTATGTTTCAATAGTTAAACAATCTAACATCATAGTACTATCTTACTACACCATTAAAAGCAATTATACCATGTATGTTTCAATAGATAAACCATCTTATATCATAGTACTATCTTACTACATCATTTAAACCAATTATACCATGTATGTTTCAATAGATAAACCATCTAACGTCATAGCAATATCTTACTACATCTTAAAACAATTATACCTCGTGTGTTTCAATAGATAAAACATCTAACATCATAGTTCTATCTTACTACACCATTAAAACTAATTATATCATGTATGTTTCAATAGATAAACCGTCTAACATCATAGTACTATCTTACAGCACCATTAAAACCAACTATACCATGTCTGTTTCAATAGACAAAAGAACTTACATCATACTACTCTCTTACTACACCATTAAAACCAATTATACCATGTATGTTTCAATAGATAAACCGTCTAACATCATATTACTATCTTACAACACCATTAAAACCAATTATAATATGTATGTTTTAACAGATAAACCAGGTAACATCATTATACTTTCTTACAACACCACTAAAACAAATTATACCATGTATGTTTCCTGAGGAAAACCGTCTAACACCTTAGTACTATCTTACTACACCATTAAAACTAATTATCCCATGTATGTTTCAATAGTTAAACCATCTAACATCATAGAACTATTTTACTACACCATTAAAACCAATTATACCATGTATCTTTTAATAGATAAACTGTCTCACATCATAGTACTATCTTACTACACTATTAAAACCAATTATACCATGTATGTTTCAATAGATAAACCGTCTAACATCATAGTACTATCTTACAACACCACTAAAACCAATTATACCATGTATGTTTCAACAGATAAACCGTCTAACACCATAGTACTATCTTACTTCACCATTAAAACTAATTATACCATGTATGTTTCAATAGTTAAACCATCTAACATCATAGTACTATCTAATAACACTATTAAAACCAATTATACCATGTATGTCTCAATAGATAAACCATCTAACATCATAGTACTATCTTACTACACCATTAAAACCAATTATACCATGTATGTTTCAATAGATAAACAATCAAACATCATAGTACTATTTTACTACATCTAAAAAAACTATTATACCATGTATGTTTTAACAGATAAACCGTCTAATAGCATAGTACTATCTTACTACATTACTGAAACCAATTATACCATGTATGTTTTAATATATAAACCATCTAACATCATAGTACTATCTTACTACACCATCAAAACCAATTATACCATGTATGTTTCTATAGATAAACCGTCCAACATCATAGTACTATCTTACTACACAGTTGAAACCAATTATACCATGTCTGTTTCAATAGATAAACCATCTAACATCATAGTACTATCTTACTACATCATTAAAACCAGTTATACCATGTATGTTTCAATAGATAAACCGTCTAACATCATAGTATTATCTTACTACTCCATTAAAACTAATTATACCATGTATGTTTCAATAGAAAACCATCTGACATCATAGTACTATCTTACAACACCATCAAAAACCAATTATACCATGTATGTTTTAATATATAAACCATCTAACATCATAGTACTATCTTACAACAGCATTAAAACCAATTATACCATGTATGTTACAACAGATAAACCATCTAACAGCATAGTACTATCATACAACACCACTAAAACCAATTATACCATGTATGTTTCAATAGATAAACCGTCTCAGATCATAGTACTATCTTACTACATCATTAAAACCAGTTATACCATGTATGTTTCAATAGATAAACCGTCTAACATCATAGTATTATCTTACTACTCCATTAAAACTAATTATACCATGTATGTTTCAAAATATTAATCAATCAAACATCATAGTACTGTCTTACTACACCATTAAAACCAATTATACAATATATGCTTCAATAGATAAACCATTTTATATCATAGTACTATCTTACTACATCATTAAAACCAATAATACCATGTATCTTTCAATAGATAAACCGTCTAACATCATAGTACTATCTTACTACATCTCAGAAAATATTATACCTCGTATGATTCAATAGAAAAACAACTAACATCATAGTCCTATCTAACTACACCATTAAAACCAATTATACCATATATGTTTTAATAGAAAAACCATCTAACATCATACTACTATCTTACTACATCATTAAAAGCAATTATACCATGTAAGTTTCAATAGATAAACCGTCTAACATCATAGTACTATCTTACTACACCATTAAACCCAATTATACCATGTATGTTTCAACATATAAACCATCTAACATCATCGTACTATCTTAAAACACCACTACAACCAATTATACCATGTGTGTTTCATTAAATAAACAGTCTAACATCATAGTACTATCTTACTACACTGTGAAAACCAATTATACCATGTATGTTTCAATAGTTAAACAATCTAACATCATAGTACTATCTTACTACACCATTAAAAGCAATTATACCATGTATGTTTCAATAGATAAACCATCTTATATCATAGTACTATCTTACTACATCATTTAAACCAATTATACCATGTATGTTTCAATAGATAAACCATCTAACGTCATAGCAATATCTTACTACATCTTAAAAACAATTATACCTCGTGTGTTTCAATAGATAAACCATCTAACATCATAGTACTATCTTACTACACCATCAAAACCAATTATACCATGTATGTTTCAATAGATAAACCGTCTAACATCATAGTACTATCTTACAACACCATTAAAACCAATTATACCATGTCTGTTTCAATAGACCAAACAACTTACATCATACTACTCTCTTACTACATCATTAAAACCAATTATACCATGTATGTTTCAATAAATTAACCGTCTAACATCATAGTACTATCTTACTACACCATTAAAACCAATTATATCATGTATGTTCTAACAGATAAACCATGTAACATCATTATACTGTCTTACAACACCACTAAAACAAATTATACCATGTATGTTTCAAGAGATAAACCATCTAACATCATTAGTACTATCTTACTACACCATTAAAACTAATTATACCATGTATGTTTCAATAGATAAACCATCTAACATCATAGTACTATCTTACTACACCATTAAAACCAATTATACCATGTATCTTTTAATAGATAAACCGTCTAACATCATAGTACTATCTTACAACACCACTAAAACCAATTATACCATGTATGTTTCAATAGATAAACCATCTAACATCATAGTACTATCTTACTTCACCAATAAAACTAATTATACCATGTATGTTTCAATAGTTAAACCATCTAACATCATAGTACTATCTTACTACACCATTAAAACCAATTATACCATGTATGTTTCAATAGATAAACCATCTAACATCATAGTACTATCTAATAACACTATTAAAACCAATTATACCATGTATGTTTCAATAGATAAACCATCTAACATCATAGTACTATCTAATAACACTATTAAAACCAATTATACCATGTATGTTTCAATAGATAAACAATCTAACATCATAGTACTATTTTACTACATCTAAAAAACTATTACACCATATATGTTTCAACAGATAAACCGTCTAATAGCATAGTACTATCTTACTACACCATTAAAACCAATTATACCATGTTTGTTTCGATAGATAAACCGTCTAACTTCATAGTAATATCTTAATATACCATTTAAACAAAATATACCATATATGTTTCAAGAGATAAACCATGTAACATCATAGTAATATCTAACTACACCATTTAAACACAATATACCATGTATGTTTCAATAGATAAACCATCTAACATCATAGTACTATCTTACTACACAATTAAAACCAATTATACCATGTATGTTTCAATAGATAAACCGTCTAACATCATAGTACTATCTTACTACACAGTTGAAACCAATTATACCATGTATGTTTCAATAGATAAACCATCTAACATCATAGTACTATCTTACTCCATCATTAAAACCAGTTATACCATGTATGTTTCAATAGATAAACCGTCTAACATCATAGTACTATCTTACTACTCCATTAAAACTAATTATACCATGTATGTTTTAATAGAAAAACCATCTAACATCATAGTACTATCTTACAACACCATCAAAAACCAATTATACCATGTATGTTTTAATATATAAACCATCTAACATCATAGTACTATCTTACAACACCATTAAAACCAATTATACCATGTATGTTTCAACAGATAAACCATCTAACAGCATAGTACTATCATACAACACCACTAAAACCAATTATACCATGTATGTTTCAATAGATAAACCGTCTCAGATCATAATACTATCTTACTACAGCATTATAACTAATTATACCATGTATGTTTCAAAAATTAAACAATCAAACATCATAGTACTGTCTTACTACACAATTAAAACCAATTATACAATGTATGCTTCAATAGATAAACTATTTTATATCATAGTACTATCTTACTTCACCATTAAAACCAATTATACCATGTATCTTTAATAGATAAACCGTCTAACATCATAGTACTATCTTACTACATCTCAGAAAATATTATACCTGTATGATTCAATAGAAAAACAACTATCATCATAGTACTATCTAACTACACCACAAAAACCAATTATACCATTCATGTGTTTATTGAAAACCATCTAACATCATACTACTATCTTACTACATCATTAAAAGCAATTATACCATGTATGTTTCAACAGATAAACCGTCTAACATCATAGTACTATCTTACTACACCATTAAACCAATTATACCATGTATGTTTCAACATATAAACCATCTAACATCATCGTACTATCTTAAAACACCACTAAAACCAATTATACCATGTGTTTCATTAAATAAACAGTCTAACATCATAGTACTATCTTACTACACCATGAAAACCAATTATACCATGTATGTTTCAATAGTTAAACAATCTAACATCATAGTACTATCTTACTACACCATTAAAAGCAATTATACCATGTATGTTTCAATAGATAAACCATCTTATATCATAGTACTATCTTACTACATCATTTAAACCAATTATACCATGTATGTTTCAATAGATAAACCATCTAACGTCATAGCAATATCTTACTACATCTTAAAAACAATTATACCTCGTGTGTTTCAATAGATAAACCATCTAACACCATAGTACTATATTACTACACCATTAAAACTAATTATACCATGTATGTTTCAACAGATAAACCGTCTAACATCATAGTACTATCTTACAACACCATTAAAACCAATTATACCATGTCTGTTTCAATAGACAAAACAACTTACATCATATTACTCTCTTACTACATCATTAAAACCAATTATACCATGTATGTTTCAATAAATAAACCGTCTAACATCATAGTACTATCTTACTACACCATTAAAACCAATTATATCATGTATGTTTTAACAGATAAACCATGTAACATCATTATACTGTCTTACAACACCATTAAAACCAATTATACCATGTATCTTTTAATAGATAAACCGTCTAACATCATAGTACTATCTTACAACACCACTAAAACCAATTATACCATGTATGTTTCTAGAGATAAACCGTCTAACAATATAGTACTATCTTACTTCACCGTTAAAACTAATTATACCATGTATGTTTCAATAGTTAAACCATCTAACATCATAGTAATATCTTACTACACCATTAAAACCAATTATACCATGTATGTTTCAATAGATAAACAATCAAACATCAGAGTACTATTTTACTACATCTAAAAAAACTATTACACCATGTATGTTTCAAAAGATAAACCGTCTAATAGCATAGTACTATCTTACTACATTACTGAAACCAATTATACCATGTATGTCTCAATAGATAAACCATCTAACATCATAGTACTATCTTACTTCACCATTAAAACCAATTATACCATGTTTGTTTCGATAGATAAACCGTCTAACTTCATAGCAATATCTTATTACACCATTTAAGCAAAATATACCATATATGTTTCAAGAGATAAACCGTGTAACATCATAGTAATATCTAACTACACTATTTAAACACAATATACCATGTATGTTTCAATAGATAAACCATCTAACATCATAGTACTATCTTACTACACAATTAAAACCAATTATACCATGTATGTTTTAATATATAAACCATCTAACATCATAGTACTATCTTACTACACCATCAAAACCAATTATACCATGTATGTTTCTATAGATAAACCGTCCAACATCATAGTACTATCTTACTACACAGTTGAAACCAATTATACCATGTCTGTTTCAATAGATAAACCATCTAACATCATAGTACTATCTTACTACATCATTAAAACCAGTTATACCATGTATGTTTCAACATACAAACCATCTAACATCATTGTACTATCTTAAAACAACACTAAAACCAATTATACCATGTGTGTTTCATTAAATAAACAGTCTAACATCATCGTACCATCTTACTACACCATGAAAACCAATTATACCATGTATGTTTCAATAGTTAAACAATCTAACATCATAGTACTATCTTACTACACCATTAAAAGCAATTATACCATGTATGTTTCAATAGATAAACCATCTTATATCATAGTACTATCTTACTACATCATTTAAACCAATTATACTATGTATGTTTCAATAGATAAACCATCTAACGTCATAGCAATATCTTACTACATCTTAAAACAATTATACCTCGTGTGTTTCAATAGATAAACCATCTAACACCATAATACTATCTTACTACATCATTAAAACTAATTATACCATGTATGTTTCAATAGATAAACCGTCTAACATCATAGTACTATCTTACAACACCATTAAAACCAATTATACCATGTCTGTTTCAATAGACAAAACAACTTACATCATACTACTCTTTACTACATCATTAAAACCAATTATACAATGAATGTTTCTATAGATAAACCGTCCAACATCATAGTACTATCTTACTACACAGTTGAAACCAATTATACCATGTCTGTTTCAATAGATAAACCATCTAACATCATAGTACTATCTTACTACATCATTAAAACCAATTATACCATGTATGTTTCAATAGATAAAGCGTCTAAGATCATAGTACTATCTTACTACTCCATTAAAACTAAGTATACCATGTATGTTTCAATAGAAAAACCATCTAACATCATAGTACTATCTTACAACACCATCAAAAACCAATTATACCATGTATGTTTTAATATATAAACCATCTAACATCATAGTACTATCTTACAACACCATTAAAACCAATTATACCATGTATGTTTCAACAGATAAACCGTCTAACATCATAGTACTATCTTACTACACCATTAAAACCAATTATATCATGTATGTTTTAACAGATAAACCATGTAACATCATTATACTGTCTTACAACACCACTAAAACAAATTATACCATGTATGTTTCAAGAAATAAACCGTCTAACACCTTAGTACTATCTTACTACACCATTAAAACTAATTATACCATGTATGTTTCAATAGTTAAACCATCTAACATCATAGTACTATCTTACTACACCATTGAAACCAATCATACCATGTATCTTTTAATAGATAAACCGTCTAACATCATAGTACTATCTTAGAACACCACTAAAACCAATTATACCATGTATGTTTCAAGAGATAAACCGTCTAACACCATAGTACTATCTTACTTCACCATTAAAACTAATTATACCATGTATGTTTCAACAGATAAACCGTCTAACATCATAGTACTATCTTACTACACCATTAAAACCAATTATACCATGTAGATAAACCATCAGACATCATAGTACTATTTTACTACATCTAAAAAAACTATTACACCATGTATGTTTCAACAGATAACCCGTCTAATAGCATAGTAATATCTTACTACATTACTGAAACCAATTATACCACGTATGTCTCAATAGATAAACCATCTAACATCATAGTACTATCTTACTTCACCATTGAAACCAATTATACCATGTTTGTTTCGATAGATAAACCGTCTGACTTCATAGGAATATCTTACTACACCATTTAAAAATACACCATATATGCTTCAATAGATAAACCATCTAACATCATAGTTATATCTAATACACTATTAAAACCAATTATATCATGTATGTTTTATATAGATAAACCATCTTACTTCAACATTAAAACCAATTATACCATGAATGTTTCAATAGATAAACCATCTAACATCATAGTACTATTTTACTACATCTAAAAAACTATTACACCATGTATGTTTCAACAGATAAACCGTCTAATAGCATAGTACTATCTTACTACACTACTGAAAGCAATTATACCATGTATGTCTCAATAGATAAACCATCTAACATCATAGTACTATCTTACTTCACCATTAAAACCAATTATACCATGTTTGTTTCGATAGATAAACCGTCTGACTTCATAGGAATATCTTACTAAACCATTAAAAAAATATACCATATATGTTTCAATAGATAAACCATCTAACATCATAGTATATCTAATAACACCATCAAAACCAATTATATCATGTATGTTTTATAGATAAACCATCTAACATCATAATACTATCTAACTACACCATTAAAACTAATTATACCATGTATGTTTTAATAGATAAACCATCAAACATCATATTACTATATTACTACACCATTAAAACCAATTATACCATGTATGTTTGAACAGATAAACCATCTTATCATCATAGTACTATATTACAACACCACTAAAACCAATTATACCATGTATGTTTCAATAGATAAACCATCTAACATCATAATACTATCTTACTACATCTTAAAAACAATTATACCTCGTCTGTTTCAATAGATAAACCAACTAACATCATAGTACTATCTAACTACACCATTAAAACTAATTATACCATGTATGTTTTGATAGATAAACCATCAAACATCATATTACTATCTTACTACACCATTAAAACCAATTATACCATGTATGTTTCAACAGATAAACCATCTAACATCATAGTACTATATAACAACACCACAAAAACCAATTATACCATGTATGTTTCAATAGATAAACCATCTAAAATCATAGTACTATCTTACTACACCATTAAAACCAATTATACCATGTATGTTTCAATAGTTGAACCATCTCACATCATAGTACTATCTTACTACGCCATTTAAATCAATTATGCCATGTATGTTTCAATAGGTAAACCATCTAACATCATAGTACTATCTTACTACACCATTAAAACCAACTAAACCATGTATGTTTCAATAGATAAACCGTCTAACATCATAGTACTATCTTACTACATTTCTGAAACCAATTTTACCATGTATGTCTCAATAGATAAACCATCTAACATCATAGTACTATCTTACTACACCATTAAAACCAATTATACCATGTCTGTTTCAATAGATAAACCGTCTAACTTCATAGAAATATCTTACTACACCATTTAAACAAAATATACCATGTATGTTTCAATAGATAAACCGTAACATCATAGTACTATCTAACTACACCATTTAAACACAATATACCATGTATGTTTCAATAGATAAACCATCTAACATCATAGTACTATCTTACTACACAATTAAAACCAATTATACCATGTATGTTTCAATATATAAACCATCTAACATCATAGTACTATCTTACTACACCATCAAAACTAATTATACCATGAATGTTTCTATAGATAAACCGTCCAACATCATAGTAATATCTTACTACACAGTTAAAACCAATTATACCATGTATGTTTCAATAGATAAACCATCTAACATCATAGTACTATCTTACTACAGCATTAAAACCAATTATACCATGTATGTTTCAACATATAAACCATCTAACATCATTGTACTATCTTAAACAACACTAAAACCAATTATACCATGTATGTTTCATTAGATAAACAGTCTAACATCATAGTACCATCTTACTACACCATGAAAACCAATTATACCATGTATGTTTCAATAGATAAACAATCTAACATCATAGTACTATCTTACTACACCATTAAAACCAATTATACCATGTATGTTTCAATAGATAAACCATCTAACATCATAGTACTATCTTACTACATCATTTAAACCAATTATACTATGTATGTTTCAATAGATAAACCATCTAACATCATAGTACTATCTTACTACATCTTAAAACAATTATACCTGTATGTTTCAATAGATAAACCATCTAACATCATAATACTATCTTACTACATCATTAAAACTAATTATACCATGTATGTTTCAATAGATAAACCGTCTAACATCATAGTACTATCTTACAACACCATTAAAACCAATTATACCATGTATGTTTCAATAGATAAAACAATCTAACATCATACTACTATCTTACTACATCATTAAAACCAATTATACAATGTATGTTTCTATAGATAAACCGTCCAACATCATAGTACTATCTTACTACACATTAAAACCAATTATACCATGTATGTTTCAATAGATAAACCATCTAACATCATAGTACTATCTTACTACATCATTAAAACCAATTATACCATGTATGTTTCAATAGATAAAGCATCTAACATCATAGTACTATCTTACTACACCATTAAAACTAATTATACCATGTATGTTTCAATAGAAAAACCATCTAACATCATAGTACTATCTTACAACACCATCAAAACCAATTATACCATGTATGTTTTAATATATAAACCATCTAACATCATAGTACTATCTTACTACACCATTAAAACCAATTATACCATGTATGTTTCAACAGATAAACCGTCTAACATCATAGTACTATCTTACTACACCATTAAAACCAATTATACCATGTATGTTTTAATAGATAAACCATCTAACATCATAGTACTATCTTACTACACCATTAAAACCAATTATACCATGTATGTTTTAATATATAAACCATCTAACATCACAGTACTATCTTACTACACCATTAAAACCAATTATACCATGTATGTTTCAATAGATAAACCATCTAACATCATAGTACTATCTTACTACACCATTAAAACCAATTATACCATGTATCTTTTAATAGATAAACCGTCTAACATCATAGTACTATCTTAGAACACCACTAAAACCAATTATACCATGTATGTTTCAAGAGATAAACCGTCTAACACCATAGTACTATCTTACTTCACCATTAAAACTAATTATACCATGTATGTTTCAATAGTTAAACCATCTAACATCATAGTAATATCTTACTACACCATTAAAACCAATTATACCATGTATATTTCAATAGATAAACCATCAGACATCATAGTACTATTTTACTACATCTAAAAAAACTATTACACCATGTATGTTTCAACAGATAACCCGTCTAATAGCATAGTACTATCTTACTACATTACTGAAACCAATTATACCATGTATGTCTCAATAGATAAACCATCTAACATCATAGTACTATCTTACTTCACCATTAAAACCAATTATACCATGTTTGTTTCGATAGATAAACCGTCTGACTTCATAGGAATATCTTACTACACCATTTAAAAAAAATATACCATATATGCTTCAATAGATAAACCATCTAACATCATAGTTATATCTAATAACACTATTAAAACCAATTATATCATGTATGTTTTATATAGATAAACCATCTTACTTCAACATTAAAACCAATTATACCATGAATGTTTCAATAGATAAACCATCTAACATCATAGTACTATTTTACTACATCTAAAAAAACTATTACACCATGTATGTTTCAACAGATAAACCGTCTAATAGCATAGTACTATCTTACTACATTACTGAAACCAATTATACCATGTATGTCTCAATAGATAAACCATCTAACATCATAGTACTATCTTACTTCACCATTAAAACCAATTATACCATGTTTGTTTCGATAGATAAACCGTCTGACTTCATAGGAATATCTTACTACACCATTTAAAAAAAATATACCATATATGCTTCAATAGATAAACCATCTAACATCATAGTTATATCTAATAACACTATCAAAACCAATTATATCATGTATGTTTTATATAGATAAACCATCTAACATCATAATACTATCTAACTACACCATTAAAACTAATTATACGATGTATGTTTTAATAGATAAACCATCAAACATCATATTACTATATTACTACACCATTAAAACCAATTATACCATGTATGTTTGAACAGATAAACCATCTATCATCATAGTACTATATTACAACACCACTAAAACCAATTATACCATGTATGTTTCAATAGGTAAACCATCTAACATCATAATACTATCTTACTACATCTTAATAACAATTATACCTCGTCTGTTTCAATAGATAAACCAACTAACATCATAGTACTATCTAACTACACCATTAAAACTAATTATACCATGTATGTTTTAATAGATAAACCATCAAACATCATATTACTATATGACTACACCATTAAAACCAATTATACCATGTATGTTTGAACAGATAAACCATCTAACATCATAGTACTATATTACAACACCACTAAAACCAATTATACCATGTATGTTTCAATAGATAAACCATCTCACATCATAGTACTATCTAACTACACCATTAAAACCAATTATACCATGTATGTTTCAATAGATAAACCATCTAACATCATAGTACTATCTTACTACACGATTTAAATCAATTATACCATGTATGTTTCAATAGATAAACCATCTAACATCATAGTACTATCTTACTACACCATTAAAACCAATTATACCATGTATGTTTCAAAGATAAACCATCTAATATCATAGTACTATCTTACTACACCACTAAAACCAATTATACCATGTATGTTTCAATAGATAAACGATCTAACATCATAGTACTATCTTACTTCACCATTAAAACCAATTATACCATGTTTGTTTCAATAGATAAACCATCTAACATCATAGTACTATCTTATTACACCATTTAAACAAAATATACCATGTATGTTTCAAGAGATAAACCATCTAACATCATAGTACTATCTTACTACACCATTTAAACACAATATACCATGTATGTTTCAATAGATAAACCATCTAACATCATAGTACTATCTTACTACACAATTAAAACCAATTATACCATGTATGTTTTAATAGATAAACCATCTAACATCATAGTACTATCTTACTACACCATTAAAACTAATTATACCATGTATGTTTCAATAGATAAACCATCTAACATCATAGTACTATCTTACTACACAATTATACCATGTTAAAACCAATTATACCATGTCTGTTTCAATAGATAAACCATCTAACATCATAGTACTATCTTACTACATCATTAAAACCAATTATACCATGTATGTTTCAATAGATAAACCATCTAACATCATTGTACTATCTCTAAATCACAACACTTAAAACCAATTATACCATGTATGTTTCAATAGATAAACAGTCTAACATCATAGTACTATCTTACTACACCATTAAAACCAATTATACCATGTATGTTTCAATAGATAAACAATCTAACATCATAGTACTATCTTACTACACCGATAAACCAAAATCATACCATGTATGTTTCAATAGATAAACCATCTAACATCATAGTACTATCTAACTACACCATTAAAACCAATTATACCATGTACTATCTTACTTACACACATTAAAACCAATTATACCATGTATGTTTCAATAGATAAACCATCTAACATCATAGTACTATCTTACTTCAACATTAAAATCCAATTATACCAAGAATGTTTCAATAGATAAACCATCTAACATCATAGTACTCTTACTACACCATTTAAACAAATTATACCATGTATTTTTCAATAGATAAACCGTCTAAGATCATAGAAATATCTTACTACACCATTAAAACCAATTATGCCATGTATAAACCACCCAACATCATAGTACTGTCTCACTACACCATTAAATCCAATTATACCATGTATATTTCAATAGATAAAACATCTAACATCATAGTACTATCTTACTACACCATTTAAACCAATTACACCATGTATGTTTTAATAGATAAACCATTTAACATCATAGTACTATATTACTACACCTATAAAACCAATTATTCCATGTGTGTTTTATTAGATAAACCATCTAACATCATAGTACTATCTTACTACATCTTAAAAA